>JAVTVY010052777.1:0-26214 GCA_036873755.1 Hanleya hanleyi | reverse complement strand
AATGACACTCGTCCTTTATCTTTTTGCCGATTCAGAGATTCTCGTGGAAGTTTCCAATTATACTATCCGGAATGCGAGTTTTTCTTTCGTGCAAATTTACTTTTTATGAAAGCGCAGGTTTGTCTTCGTCGCATACCGGCCATCTGTACCAGCGCGAAGCTATAAGTACACGCGCGAATTTAGTACCCTCGAATTAAGAGACCCGGTGGAAGCACTGCAAAGGATACACACCTTTTGTGACGTAAGCATTCAATTGTGTCCAGAAACTTTTCAAAATTTCGTCGGGAACCATAGCAATCCCTAGTGGAAATCACACGAGTCGTGGGTTCCCCATATGACAATTATTTGGCGGGAGATATCACGTTGCGCTCCTAGACCTCCGTCTGATCGACGGAGGTAAAAACCCGCATCATGTATGGGCACTAGCTAATTCCTGTCCCCGTGACATCCAGAGAGCAACCATAAAGGCCAAACTCCTCACTGGCTGCTATCCACTACAAGAAAACCGCGCAAGATTAATATCTTGATATTAATATCAAGATTAATATCTAAACATCCTTTGTTTAGATGCTACGGAGAACCGCACACACTTCATCTGCTCTTGCATTAAACTGCAGCACATCCGCGAGCACCGGGTCGAAAATATGCTCACCCTTCTGAAAAATGCAGGACACGATCGCTTAGCTACAGAAGCTCGGTCCGACCCGATAAAACTGACACGAATTGTGCTAGACTTCAGCATGCTGATTCCTCAGAGTGTACTAAAACATTGAAAGAGCCTCCCTAATCCCAATCTTAATAAATTAATATCCTATCAATGCTCCCCAATCGTATATGTCGCTCCAAATGGGGAAGCAGTTAGGATTTAATTTTAATTAGATTGCCCTAATCCTGGCATTGAACTAAACAGAAACCGAGAGAGAGAGTTAGTCGCGTGTACATAGTTGTAGTATATTTAGTCAGCAGTTGTGAATTCGTATAAATAGACTGCTCAATTCATTATTCCAAGACATGTATACCGTTACCTCTTACAGAGGGTGCTCCTAGATGAAAAGGAGGGATTTCCGGAACAACAACAACAACAACAACAATATGGCGAAAGAAACACAAAGGCAAAATGACAAAATCCGTGTTTGATGGCAGATTCCATCTAATTAAAGGGGTCATTAGGTGGTTGTCATAGTGCTGGAGATGCCAAATCATATTATTTATTCGATAAAATGCTTTTTGTGCCTCTGTCTCAATTCCCCACGCCGTGTGCAGTTAAAGATCTCGAGCGACTGACGTCTTATTTATTTTTTTCCTTTTCGGTCTGTATAAGTGATTCGGGCTAGGGGGACCCCCAGCGAGATGGTTGCATTTACGCCCGTAACTCAGCAAGTCAGGTTACTGGACTTACATGTAACTCACGAATTGATTTTTTGAGGGATTCCTTTGTACTATCCAATCGCTGTTGAAAGTAGATCGACCGAATCGACCTTCATGAATATAGATAAGCAGCAACATTTTCCATGTTGTTGGTACATTTGTTCCGCCATGACTGTAACAATTTAACTACGGATGCCGTATATTGTTAGATGGATTGCTCAAAACCGTGACCGTGTGGGGTGAAAATATATGAGAGGGCCATGTGAGGAGATTTCACTATGAAAAAGGAATGCATTGTGAAAAAGAGCTGCCAATATTAGCACAATAAGCCAATGGAATTCTGTAGTCCATATTGGCATCAATTTCAGATTGATATGAGAGGAATCATTTAGTTTGAAATCTGAATTAGAATTCTTATTGGAATTTGAAATTTGAATTTAAATTTTGAGGTTGAAATTTGAACTTGAACTTCGAGTTTGAAATTTGAATTTGAAAAGTTCAAAAGTAGATAGTATATATATAATTCGAAATTCAACATAAAATTCCAATTTAAAAGTCTATTTGATGTTTCATTTAAATATTTCGTATGGAAAATTTATGAGAGACAGAGAGGCTGAAATTATATTATAATTGGCTTGCAAGGCTTATTATTATATTTTGAGTAGGCCGGTGGGTTCTCCTTATACGTTTTATTCGGACTTTCCTTTATTAAATAGAACAAACTTCTCGCTCATCCTACCATAATATCAAACATTCAGTTGTTTACACTTCCATAGTAACACATTTTTTTTTTATGCGTAAACACTTTTGCCCTACATTCCTCCATTCACAAATCGATTACAGCAAGAGTGATGTTGGAAACGTACTCTTGAAGCAAAGCGATTTACAAATAGGCAGTAAACACGATGAATACGGATATTGTATGAGTTTTATTGTGCCAAATATTACATGGAGGCCGTACCGTATACGAATAAACAAAGAATATGAGAGAGCTGAAGCAACTTTCAACTGCAATTAACAATATGAGAGGACTGCTTGAGGGACAAATGCGAAATCGTGATATATACGTCGCGCATATCCTGAAATCAGTTTCGATATACAGGGTCGAGTTCAAACGTGAATTCTTGTCTACTTATCATGTGTATTCTATACCGATGAATGTCAGATGCCAACTTCATAGACTGGAACAATGGCGTCGAGCCTTTGTGACGTCAAATGACAACGTCCGACAGTAATTTTTCGTTGTCAACTTGGAGACGGCCTGTTCATGAACGGTAGAAAGTATATAGCAGCTCATGTTATAGGTTGACAACTCTCCAAGTTTTCATATAATCTGGTTATCGCATGTCGGAATTCATGTAGCGCAGAACGCGCGTATTTCTGTAAACATCACACGCCCCAATTCACTAAAAAACAGCGCCGGCGACGTCATGCATCTTCAGACGCATACAGATGTATAGGAACAATAGAGCGACGTCGATCGTGTGTTACCTCAGATGACAACGGCGTACTGTAACTCGACCTCCATTGTTAACTTGGAGACGGCCTGTTCAGCGGCCGTAGCTTTAGCAACTCGTGTTAGATCTACAGTTCCATGATTTTTTCGTGTTATCTGGGCACCGCGCGGCAGTTCATCAGTGGCTTTATGAAAACCAGAGGTTGCAGACAACAAAATAAAAATAATCCCGACCCGTTAACCCCTAAACGTCAATTCTGCCTCAGATGTAGCCGAAAACATCGGCTAAGGAGTCCTTTTTTTTTTTTTTTTTGGTTGTTGTTGCTGACGCCTTATGTGATAGGAATGCCACGCCCCCTTACCTATATTCACCTATCACAGCCAGAGTTTCTGGGTTACCTCAGATGAAGATTTTCTCCATTTTTCCCGCCTTCGTTGTGACGAATATTCAAACACCAATGGAAGAGACGGTAAGAATATGGTAATTGTTCTATTCAGTTGTTTTTATGTGGAGTTTTAGTTGAAATCGCTTCTTGATAAATTAAAAAGCCTCTGCATGGGCCTATTTTGGACACCTGCGCGACTGGAAGAGAAATATGCGAAATCGTGACGTCATGTGCGCATAATCTGAAATCAGTTCCGATACAGGATCGAGTTCAAACGTGAATTCTTGTCTACTTATCATGTGCACTCTACCGATGAATGCATCGTACTGTAAACGGCGGTTATGCCAGACGCATATATGGCAACTTGATAGACTGGAACAATGGCGCGACGTCGAGCCTTTGTGACGTCAAATGACAACGTCCGACTGTAATTCTTCATTGTCAACTTGGACACGGCCTGTTCATGAACGGTAGAAAGTATATAGCAGCTCATGTTATAGGTTGACAACTCTCCAAGTTTTCATATAATTTGGTTATCGCATGTCGGAATTCATGTAGCGCAGAACGCGCGTATTTCTGTAAACATCACAAGCTCCAATCCACTAAAAACAGCGCCGGCGACGTCATGCACCTTCAGACGCATAAAGATGTATAGGAACAATAGAGCGACGTCGATCGTTTGTTACCTCAGATGACAACGGCGTACTGTAAATCGACCTCCATTGTTAACTTGAAGACGGCCTGTTCACCGGCCGTAGCTTTAGCAACTCGTGTTAGATCTACAGTTCCGTGATTTTTTTCGTGTTATCTGGGCACCGCGCGGCAGTTCATCAGTGGCTTTATGAAAACCAGAGGTTGCAGACAACAAAATAAAAATAATCCCGACCCGTTAACCCCTAAACGTCAATTCTGCCTCAGATGAAGATTTTCTCCATTTTTCCCGCCTTCGTTGTGACGAATATTCAAACACCAATGGAAAAGATGGTAAGAATATGGTAATTGTTCTATTCAGCTGAGCGGTTGGAAGAGAAAAATGCGAAATCGTGACGTCATGTGCGCATAACCTGAAATCAGTTCCGATACAGGGTCGTATACTCTGCCGATGAATGCACGGTACTGTAAACAGCGGTCATGTCAGAAGCATAGATGCCAACTTGATAGACTGACGAATACTCAAATACCAATGGAAGAGATGGTAAGAATATGGTAATTGTTCTATTGAGCTGTTTTTATGTGGAGTTTTGGTTTAAATCGCTTCTTGATAAATTAAAAAGCCTCTGCATGGGCCTATGTTGGATACCTGAGCGGCTGCAAGAAAAAAATGCGAAATCGTGACGTCATGTGCGCATAACCTGAAATCTGTTCCGATACAGGGTCGTACTCTACCGATGAATGCACTGTACTGTAAACAGCGGTCATGCCAGACGCATATATAGATGCCAACTTGATAGACTGGAACAATGGCGCGACGTCGAGGTTTTGTGACGTCAAATGACAACGTCCGACTTTAATTCTTCATTGTCAACTTGGATACGGCCTGTTCATGAACGGTAGAAAGTATATAGCAGCTCATGTTACAGGTTGACAGTTCTCCAAGTTTTCGTGTAATCTGGTTACCGCATGTCGGAGTTCATGTAAAAAGCAAACGCCCCAATCCACTAAAAAACAGCGCCGGCGACGTCATGCACATTCAGATGTATACAGATGTATAGGAACAATAGAGCGACGTCGATCGTTTGTTACCTCAGATGACAACGGCGTACTGTAACTCGATCTCCAAAGTTAACTTGGAGACAGCCTGTTCACCGGCCGTAGCTTTAGCAACTCGTGTTAGATCTACAGTTCCATGATTTTTTCGTGTTGTCGAGGCACGGCGCGGCAGTTCATCAGTGGCTCTATGGAAATCAGAGGCTGCAGACAAAAAAAATAAAAATAATCCCGACCCGTTAGCCCCTTAACGTCATCTCTGCCTTAGATGACGATTTTCTCCATTTTTCCGGCCTTCGTTGTGACGAATATTCAAACACCAATGGAAGAGACGGTAAGAATATGGTAATTGTTCTATTCAGTTGTTTTTATGTGGAGTTTTAGTTGAAATCGCTTCTTGATCAATTAAAAAGCCTCTGCATGGGCCTATTTTGGATACCTGAGCGGCTGGAAGAGAAAAATACGAAATCGTGACGTCATGTGCGCATAACCTGAAATCAGTTCCGATACAGGGTCGTATACTCTGCCGATGAATGCACGGTACTGTAAACAGCGGTCATGCCAGACGCATAGATGCCAACTTGATAGACTGAAACAATGGCGCGACGTCGAGCCTTTGTGACGTCAAATGACAACGTCCGACTTTATTTCTTCTTTGTCAACTTGGATACGGCCTGTTCATGAACGGTAGAAAGTACATAGCAGCTCATGTTACAGGTTGACAACTCTCCAAGTTTTCGTATAATCTGGTTACCGCATGTCAGAGTTCATGTAAAAAGCAAACGCCCCAATCCACTAAAAAGCAGCGCCGGTGACGTCATGCACCGTCAGACGCATACAGATGTATAGGAACAATAGAGCGACGTCGATGGCAAGGTAAATTACAAGCGTCTAGTCCGTCATTCATAATCCAGCCGTCGTCCATTAGAGAATATCCGCGTCCATAATCCAAAGACCTATTCCATTTTCCACATAACAGTATTAGCACCAAATTCAAAAGACAATCATAGTATACATAAACATAGGCTTGTTTCCTGCAAGAGAGAAGCGGTCACCAGTTTTCAATGATGCCGGCAAGACATCATGATGTTCCAAAAATATCAAATCCGTATCGCTGATCAGTATTCTTAATCCATAATATTCGTTGTAGAGTCGTCATCTAAAAAATGATGTATCTCAGTCACGCTTTGATTGTGACTGTTCATATGAGTACCATGAGGATCTTGAAGTACATGGGTTCATACGGCCCCTAGCCCCTGGTTAAGCGGAATTAGACACAAGTTACGAAACGTAGCGCCATAGATCTTGCACGCTACGTTCGTATTTTGCTATCAGCATGCGATATGTATCGCCAAATTTGAAAACTTTGAGTGGAGGCGCTTGGTGGAATAGCCCTGTTTTATAAGTTTCTGCAACAATGTTTTGTGACGTTGATTAAAATCATCACATTTAACACAGGATCTAGCAAATGCTACTAAGCGTGATATGTATACGCCATATGCAGGTCCCACTGGAATATTACTATCCAGAAAGGGATAGTTTACGATGTCGAAATTGTAATCATCTCTTTTGTCATAAAGTCGACGAGAGAGAATGCCCGCTTCATTTTTATAGAGATAGAGATCTAAATAAGATGTGCCTGTAGGGCTATCTGTAGTTTCCTTCAAATCCAGTGAAGGTGGATATATCCTTCACTGCGTCATTTATATAGCGATTATCCACAGCGAGAAGATCGTCTATATAGCGTTTGGTGAATGAGAAGGAACGGGCTTTGAATGGATCGGTTTTTGAAAGCGCCTGCATATAGTCATATTCGTAAGAGAACAGATACAGGTCGGGCAACAGGGGTGCACAATTAGTACCCATTGGAATACCTATATGCTGCTGATATATTGTGTTGCCAAATTTCACATAGATATTTTTAATGAGAAATTCAAACAACTCTATAAACAAAGAAACATCCCATGAATGATATCTCTTGTATGTAGTCGAGCTAAAGAATGCTTTTTGGCTTCCGACATTAATATATCTACGATCAGTTTTCTTGAACACAGATACTATTAATGAACTTAGACGGTCAATAAGGTCCTGATGAGGGATTGTAGTATAGAGAGTCGAGAAATCCCATGTGGATACATGTCTGTACGACATGTCTGGCCCCAATCTCTATGTATATCTTCAAACTGAAGAATACTTAATGGCAGAGCTGTTGGTGATTCCCTTGGAAAATTCACCTATTTTGACACCAGAGGTTCAAGCGCCATTGATTATTTCATTTGTACAGACTCATTTAGACCGAAGATCATGAGTATGACTGTCTGCCCACTGAATATTCTTTCAAGACATTGTCAGATTAGTTGTAACATTAAGTGTCTTAAACAAATCATCACACCAATTGAAACTGTTACTTTTAACCCAATACCCCCTACAATCAAACTACCTAAACAAAAAGAGTTAATTTTTCAGTCAATTCCCCTGTCAGTCAGACGAAAGTCTGGATAAGGTAAACGAATTCATGTCAATGCATATATCTAACACTCAAGCAGATGTAGATTCTGCAACACAGGCAATCACCCAAATTCTACTAAATACTACAGAACAAACACACCCTCGAGTTCATACATCACGAAAAAGAAGACGTCGCAAAAATAAACCGTTTTTTGATTCAGACTTACACATCGAAAAACAGTTCAAAAGTTGGGAAAAGATCTCTCAAATCATCCTTGGAACAACGAAATCCGAGATAAATACAACTACCAAAAAAGGCCTATGAGAAATTATTGAAACAAAAACTTAAAGATCTGAAAAATCCCCTAGTTAACAAATTACATAATACAGACGGTCAAGATACTAAAGAAATTTGGAATATATTGAAATCACTCGAGAAGTCAGATGATATACCAAAGTCAAATGAATCGGTTGAGAACAGATCCTCGCTTTTCGAACATTTCAAAAAACTCAATACTGACAATACCACTAATCCGGGCGATCTTCATTTGAAAGCGGAGTTGATAAATTTAGAATCAGTCGCCCTAAATTCCAATTCCATCTTGAATGGAGGCATCTCATCCAAAGAAGTATAAAGACACTGAAAAACAATAAATTTGCGGGACCAGATCAAATATTTAATGAAATGCTGAGATATGGGCAAGATATACGTCTCTCCCCAGTTACCAAATTATTTAATACAATACTCCACACAGGAATATTCCCGCAGTCCTGGTCATATGCCTACTTATCACCAATCCACAAGAAAGGAAATAAACAAAAGCCAGAAAACTAGGTATACCCCTACTCAGTTGTCTAAGCAAACTATTCACTAAAGTATAAAAAATAACAGACTAACTAGATTTCTTGATGAAACTCAAATCTTACCCAACACTCAAGCTGGATTCCGTACTGATCACAGAACGACAGACCACTTGTTTGTTCTAAAAGCCTTGATAGATAAGTATATTAAAAACAACAAAAAGAAACTCTACTTATGCTTCGTAGATTTCCAAAAAGCATTTGATTCTGTTTGGCATACTGGACTACTTTTGAAACTACAAAGAATCGGGGTAACCGGCAATTTCTATGAACTTATAAAAAGTATATACAGCAACATACACTCAAGTTAAAAATAAATAACAAAATATCCCCATCAATACCAAGTAACATAGGCTTCCGTCAGGGAGACAGTTTGAGTCCAACCTTATTAAACATATTCGTTAATGATCTAATCTTTGATCATTCGATCTCAAATCCGGTCAAATTGCAGGAAGAAGACATCACGCATCTCCTATATGCTGATGACCTACTCCTTATCTCAGAAACACCCCAGGGCCTACAAAACTCACTGAAAACACTTGAAACATATTGTATATCCTGGCATCTCAATATTAACTACAGTAAATCTCAAATTATCATTATGCAATGTTGTCAGAAACAAAATGAAGCCCAACCAGAATTTAGATTTAATAATGTTACCTTGCAACATTGCACCAAATATCATTACTTGGGAATCATTATTGAAAATAATGGGTCCTTCAATGCCTCAATTGTTGACCTTAAACAAAAAGCATTAAAAGCGCTTTTCAAATTAGAAAAAAACTACGAACAACTGCAGCTTTCCAATAAAAATTAAATCGGATTTATTCCAGTCTCTAATTACACCCGTACTTCTATATAATTCAGAAATCTGGGGTCTAGACGATAAGCTTTTAAATAAATCTGTTAACTTTTGGATAAATCTAAAAACCTACGATAGGACTCCATTTGAACAAGTTCTACTGAAATACTGTAAATGGACCCTTGGAGTTCCAAAACGAGCATCAAATATAGCCTGTCATGCGGAACTTGGACAATTTCCACTGATACACCTCATTCTGGCCAAATCGCTAAAATACAGAAATAGGCTACAGACAACAACAAATGTACTACTAAAAGATGCGTATACCTATTACATAAACAATCCTCTATCACAATATAACTGGGAAAATACTACAAAAAAGTACATTAATATTACAAACTCAGAACAATTATTCTCAGATTGTGGATTAACCCAGAAAATCTTGAACAACTGAAAGAGAATCTAGAAAGAAATTACCAAACACACTTTTTTAGACACCTGAATCAAAATCAATATTCTGGCAAGCTCACACTTCTCAGACAAGTTTATCACAAATACACACTACAACCATACCTTTACGAAATAGAAAACATCCAACATAAACAAACAATTAGTAAATTTAGAACAAGTACGCACAAACTAGAAATAGAGACAAGAAATAGAGACCGGACGATACTATAATATCCCCAGAGACGAACGATACTGTAGACTCTGTAGTACAAAAAACATAGAAGACGAAAAACACTTTTAACCCCTCAGCCGTCCGGTCGGTCATCCGGTCGTCAGTCAACAATTCTTGTGACCGGTCTAGAAGCCAAACCGTTGCTTCTAGAGACTTCAAGTTTGGTATACAGGATTGTTGGGCGGTCAGCCATAAGCCTATCGAATTTGGGTAATTTGTGATGAATTTGGCGGTTTCCATGGCAACGTCACGGAAAATTCGTCAACAATTCTTGTGACCGGTCTAGAAGCCAAACCGTTGCATCTAGCGACCCGATTGGTTGGAAACTTTGGTGGCCATCTTTAATTTATGCGAAACAGTCACAGCTTTCTCGATACCAAGATATCTTTAGAACGACTTACCCTAGGCACACCAAACTTGCCGTGCACATCCATATGCTCGTGACCCAGAACCCTATTGAATCTGAACCTGATTGGGTGGAAACTTTGGCGGCCATCTTTAATTTATGCGAAACCATGAATCTTGTGTATCTCGGAAACCATTTCGCTGTTTATTGTGAAACTTGGTATAGATTATCGATACAACTTGCCGTGCACATCCATATGCTCGTGACCCAGAACCCTATATAATCTGGACCCAATTGAGTGGAAACTTTGGTGGCCATCTTTAATTTATGCGACACCATGAATCTTGTGTATCTCGGAAACCATTTCCCTGTTCAGTGTGAAACTTGGTATAGATTATCGATACATCAAGAAACTTTAAAGTTTCCCTTTAAGTTTCCCTGTTTGGGCGAAAGCCTTGGCGGCCATCTTTGATTTATGCAGAATCTTTAATGATGTATTTCTCTGATACCATTGAAGTGTTCTATACGAAACTTGGTATACAGCATCGACGCATCAAGAGACTTGCAATGAATCTTCTGAGAGGCGGGAATTATGGCCGGCCATTTTTAATTTATTAATGATCTCTATCATTAATTATCTCTGATGCCGTTCAAGTGCTCGATGTAAAATTTGGTAAACATCATCGATGCATCAAGAGACTTATGATGAATGACAGAACTGGTTTCTCTGATTGGGCGGAAATCTTGGCGGCCATCTTTAATTTATGCAAAATTTTTAATGATGTATATCTCCGATACCATTTAAGTTTTCTATATGAAACTTGGTATACATGTACAGCATCGATGTATCAAGAGACTCGCAATGAATAAACACATCAGTCCCTCTGAAGGACGGGAAGGATAGGCAGCCATCTTTAATTTATGCAAAATCAATAATGATCTCTATCTCTGATATGATTCAAGAGCTCGATGTAAAATTTGATATACATCATCATTGCATCAAGAGACTTACGATGAATGACAGAACTGGTTTCTCTGATTAGGCAGAAATCTTGGCGACCATTTTAATTTATGCAAAATCATTAATGATCTATCTGATACCATTTTAGTGCTTCATATGAAACTACAAATCATCGATACATCAAGAAACTTACAATTAATGACAACCAATTTCTCTGATTAGGTGGAAAACTTTATTGCCATCTTTAATTTATGCAAAATCTATACCTCTGGTACTGTTCAAGTGTTTGATGCAAGACTTTGTATACATCATCAGTACATCAAGAGACTAAAAATGAATGACCGAACCGTTTTCTCTGATCGGATGGAAACCTTGGCAGCCGTTTTCAATTTATGTAAAATCATTGATGATCTATATATCCTTAGATACTGTTCAAGTGTTCAGTCATGTCAGTATGCTTGGTATACGTCATACATACATCAAGAGACAAGTTATGACTTTCTGATTGCAAGTTTTTTGATAATCTATATATTTATCACTTGACTGCTTGATGTTCCTAATATTTTCAAAGTAGTACATGCATGATTCAAATTGAATAGATTGTGAATGACTGGCACCCAGAGCCGATGGGTTTTAGATGCGCAGCTTCATATTCCTATCAAAAACTCTATATTACTTGGCTCCCAATGAAAATCGAAAGACTTTTATTACAGTTCAGATTATTAGGGTTCAAAGCAAGAATGGCTTGAAGCCTTTCGTTTTTGTTCAGAATATTTTTGTTCTTCCACCATATTTTTCGCACGTGATATGTCAAACTATTTATTATAGTTCTCCAATTCATCCAACATCCCACACTGAATTTATCACATTTTAATCTGCTGAAGCCTCTTCTGCATTCAACCAAATCTTTCAGGCTTTTACATATGCATTTTCCATTCATTGTGTACCAATATACACTGACTAAAACTGTCTGGCTGAGGGGTTGTTGCACCTTTTAGGTGCTGCTTCATGTTATTGGAATGTCCTAGTCTCTATATTAAAAGAAAACCATTATCTGATCTTCTACAAATACAGGATAATGCCACATCAGCAATGGACAAAGAAAAGTATATAGAAATCCTGTTTAACCCTCCATCAGAACATGGTAGAATAGCAATGTACATACATAGTATGTACATATATAGAAACGAACAGATACATCCCAAACCCAGCTGAGTATACTTAGTTCTATCTTCTTTCTTTACAAATTGATATTGCCACAGTAACAGGCTTTATCTCTGTATCAAATGTCTTTTATATTATTTTGTTATTATTATGCCATTTGCCATACTCTAAATGTGAGTCGAGCAATAAAACGAATTGAATTGAAAAAAAAAGTTAACTTGGAGACGGCCTGTTCATTGGTTATAGCTTTAGCAACTCGTGTTAGATCTACAGTTCCGTGATTTTTTCGTGTTATCTGAGCACCGCGCGGCAGTTCATCAGTGGCTCTATGAAAAGCAGAGGTTGCAGACAACAAAATAAAAATAATCTCGACCCATTAACCCCTAAACGTCATCTCTGCCTTAGATGAAGATTTTCTCCATTTTTCCCGCTTTCGTTGTGACGATTATTCAAATACCAATGAAAAAGATGGTAAGAATATGGTAATTGTTCTATTCAGCTGTTTTTATGTGAAATTTTAGTATCAATCGCTTCTTGATAAATTAAACAGCCTCTGCATGGGCCTATTTTGGATACCTGAGCGGCTGGAAGAGAAAAATGCGAAATCGTGACGTCATGTGCGCATAACCTGAAATCAGTTCCGATACAGGATCGAGTTCAAACGTGAATTCTTGTCTACTTATCATGTGTACTCGACCGGTGAATGCACCGTACTGTAAAGGGCGCTCATGCCAGACGCATAGATGCCAACTTGATAGACTGGAACAATGGCGCGACGTCGAGCCTTTGTGACGTCAAATGACAACGTCCGACTGTAATTCTTCATTGTCAACTTGGAGACGGCCTGTTCATGAACGGTAGAAAGTATATAGCAGCTAATATTATAGGTTGACAACTCTCCAAGTTTTCATTTAATCTGGTTATCTCATGTCGGAATTCATGTAGCGCAGAACGCGCGTATTTCTGTAAAAATCACACGCCCCAATCCACTAAAAAACAGCGCCGGCGACGTCATGCACCTTCAGATGTATACAGATGTATAGGAACAATAGAGCGACGTCGATCGTTTGTTACCTCAGATGACAACGGCGTACTGTAACTCGACCTCCATTGTTAACTTGGAGACGGCCTGTTCACCGGCCGTAGCTTTAGCAACTCGTGTTAGATCTACAGTTCCGTGATTTTTTCGTGTTATCTGGGCACCGCGCGGCAGTTCATCAGTGGCTCTATGAAAAGCAGAGGTTGCAGACAACAAAATAAAAATAATCCCGTCCCGTTAATAAAAAATAACTCTGACCCGCAACCCCTAAACGTCATCTCTGCCTTAGATGAAGATTTTCTCCATTTTTGCCGCTTTCGTTGTGACGATTATTCAAATACCAATGAAAAAGATGGTAAGAATATGGTAATTGTTTTATTCAGCTGTATTTATGTGGAGTTTTAGTTTAAATCGCTTCTTGATAAATTAAAAAGCCTCTGCATGGGCCTATTTTGGATACCTGAGCGGCTGGAAGAGAAAAATGCGAAATCGTGACGTCATGTGCGCATAACCTGAAATCAGTTCCGATACAGGATCGAGTTCAAACGTGAATTCTTGTCTACTTATCATGTGTACTCGACCAGTGAATGCACCGTACTGTAAACGGCGCTCATGCCAGACGCATAGATGCCAACTTGATAGACTGGAACAATGGCGCGACGTCGAGCCTTTGTGACGTCAGATGACAACGTCCGACTGTATTCTTTATTGACAACTTGGAGACGGCCTGTTCATGAACGGTAGAAAGTATATAGCAGCTAATATTATAGGTTGACAACTCTCCAAGTTTTCATTTAATCTGGTTATCTCATGTCGGAATTCATGTAGCGCAGAACGCGCGTATTTCTGTAAAAATCACACGCCCCAATCCACTAAAAAACAGCGCCTGCGACGTCATGCACCTTCAGATGTATACAGATGTATAGGAACAATAGAGCGACGTCGATCGTTTGTTACCTCAGATGACAACGGCGTACTGTAACTCGACCTCCATTGTTAACTTGGAGACGGCCTGTTCACCGGCCGTAGCTTTAGCAACTCGTGTTAGATCTACAGTTCCGTGATTTTTTCGTGTTATCTGGGCACCGCGCGGCAGTTCATCAGTGGCTCTATGAAAAGCAGAGGTTGCAGACAACAAAATAAAAATAATCCCGACCCGTTAATAAAAATAATCCCGACCCGTTAACCCCTAAACGTCATCTCTGCCTTAGATGCAGATTTTCTCCATTTTTCCCGCTTTCGTTGTGACGATTATTCAAATACCAATAGAAGAGATGGTAAGAATATGGTAATTGTTCTATTCAGCTGTTTTTATGTGGAGTTTTAGTTTAAATCGCTTCTTGATAAATTAAAAAGCCTCTGCATGGGCCTATTTTGGATACCTGAGCGGCTGGAAGAGAAAAATGCGAAATCGTGACGTCATTTGCGCATAACCTGAAATCAGTTCCGATACAGGATCGAGTTCAAACGTGAATTTTTGTCTACTTATCATGTGTACTCGACCGGTGAATGCACCGGACTGTAAACGGCGCTCATGCCAGACGCATAGATGCCAACTTGATAGACTGGAACAATGGCGCGACGTCGAGCCTTTGTGACGTCAAATGACAACGTCCGACTGTAATTCTTCATTGTCAACTTGGAGACGGCCTGTTCATGAACGGTAGAAAGTATATAGCAGCTAATATTATAGGTTGACAACTCTCCAAGTTTTCATTTAATCTGGTTATCTCATGTCGGAATTCATGTAGCGCAGAACGCGCGTATTTCTGTAAAAATCACACGCCCCAATCCACTAAAAAACAGCGCCGGCGACGTCATGCACCTTCAGATGTATACAGATGTATAGGAACAATAGAGCGACGTCGATCGTTTGTTACCTCAGATGACAACGGCGTACTGTAACTCGACCTCCATTGTTAACTTGGAGACGGCCTGTTCACCGGCCGTAGCTTTAGCAACTCGTGTTAGATCTACAGTTCCGTGATTTTTTCGTGTTATCTGGGCACCGCGCGGCAGTTCATCAGTGGCTCTATGAAAAGCAGAGGTTGCAGACAACAAAATAAAAATAATCCCGACCCGTTAATAAAAATAATCCCGACCCGTTAACCCCTAAACGTCATCTCTGCCTTAGATGCAGATTTTCTCCATTTTCCCCGCTTTCGTTGTGACGATTATTCAAATACCAATGAAAAAGATGGTAAGAATATGGTAATTGTTCTATTCAGCTGTTTTTATGTGGAGTTTTAGTTTAAATCGCTTCTTGATAAATTAAAAAGCCTCTGCATGGGCCTATTTTGGATACCTGAGCGGCTGGAAGAGAAAAATGCGAAATCGTGACGTCCTGTGCGCATAACCTGAAATCAGTTCCGATACAGGATCGAGTTCAAACGTGAATTCTTGTCTACTTATCATGTGTACTCGACCGGTGAATGCACCGTACTGTAAACGGCGCTCATGCCAGACGCATAGATGCCAACTTGATAGACTGGAACAATGGCGCGACGTCGAGCCTTTGTGACGTCAGATGACAACGTCCGACTGTATTCTTTATTGACAACTTGGAGACGGCCTGTTCATGAACGGTAGAAAGTATATAGCAGCTAATATTATAGGTTGACAACTCTCCAAGTTTTCATTTAATCTGGTTATCTCATGTCGGAATTCATGTAGCGCAGAACGCGCGTATTTCTGTAAAAATCACACGCCCCAATCCACTAAAAAACAGCGCCGGCGACGTCATGCACCTTCAGATGTATACAGATGTATAGGAACAATAGAGCGACGTCGATCGTTTGTTACCTCAGATGACAACGGCGTACTGTAACTCGACCTCCATTGTTAACTTGGAGACGGCCTGTTCACCGGCCGTAGCTTTAGCAACTCGTGTTAGATCTACAGTTCCGTGATTTTTTCGTGTTATCTGGGCACCGCGCGGCAGTTCATCAGTGGCTCTATGAAAAGCAGAGGTTGCAGACAACAAAATAAAAATAATCCCGACCCAGTAACCCCTAAACGTCATCTCTGCCTTAGATGACGATTTTCTCCATTTTTCCCGCTTTCGTTGTGACGATTATTCAAATACCAATGAAAAAGATGGTAAGAATATGGTAATTGTTTTATTCTGCTGTTTTTATGTGGAGTTTTAGTTTAAATCGCTTCTTGATAAATTAAAAAGCCTCTGAATGGGCCTATTTTGGATACCTGAGCGGCTGGAAGAGAAAAATGCGAAATCGTGACGTCATGTGCGCATAACCTGAAATCAGTTCCGATACAGGATCGAGTTCAAACGTGAATTCTTGTCTATTTATCATGTGTACTCGACCGGTGAATGCACCGGACTGTAAACGGCGCTCATGCCAGACGCATAGATGCCAACTTGATAGACTGGAACAATGGCGCGACGTCGAGCCTTTGTGACGTCAGATGACAACGTCCGACTGTATTCTTTATTGACAACTTGGAGACGGCCTGTTCATGAACGGTAGAAAGTATATAGCAGCTAATGTTATAGGTTGACAACTCTCCAAGTTTTCATATAATATGGTTATCGCATGTCGGAATTCATGTAGCGCAGAACGCGCGTATTTCTGTAAAAATCACACGCCCCAATCCACTGAAAAACAGCGCCGGCGATGTCATGCACCTGCATACAGATGTATAGGAACAATAGAGCGACGTCGATCGTTTGTTACCTCAGATGACAACGGCGTACTGATGTAACTCGACCTCCATTGTTAACTTGGAGACGGCCTGTTCACCGGCCGTAGCTTTAGCAACTCGTGTTAGATCTACAGTTCCGTGATTTTTTCGTGTTATCTGGGCACCGCGCGGCAGTTCATCAGTGGCTCTATGAAAAGCAGAGGTTGCAGACAACAAAATAAAAATAATCCCGACCCAGTAACCCTATAAACGTCATCTCTGCCTTAGATGACGATTTTCTCCATTTTTCCCGCTTTCGTTGTGACGATTATTCAAATACCAATAGAAGAGATGGTAAGAATATGGTAATTGTTCTATTCAGCTGTTTTTATGTGGAGTTTTAGCAACTCGTGTTAGATCTATACCACTCTAAACTGATGTGTTTAGGATCTGAACGCATAACTAAACGCATCACTGTGACACTTTTTAAACACTTCGAAATGTTTAGTTTGTAAGCATAATGTTTAGTTATGTGTTTAGATTATAAACATAATGTTTAGGTCATCTAAACACATTGAGCTGTTTAGAACTAAACATATTGTTTAGACAATACACATGATGTTTAAGGTGATTAAACACTTTGAAGTGTTTAGTAGTTAAACATATTGATGTGTTTAAGGTGCTGTGACACTTTTTAAACACATTAATGTGTTTAGCTCACCTAAAACTAAACAAGATGTTTAGTTCAACCAGTTTGGGGAGCCAAAGCTGCACATGGAACACCTGAACATGATGATGGCCACAGAAAGACAAATTATGAGCAGTGCAAATTCATGACACTTCATTTTTTGTGTATTTAAAAGAGAAGAGTCTCTCTGGGCATATCACCATGGTCACATTTTAGTTAGCGCAAGACTTGTCTATAAACAGCTCCGGTTTAATAGCGTGCTATGTTGTTGTTGCTAATATGTCATGATGTTGTTGCAATCGTACAGGCCTACAATGACTACAACGAAACAGTGGCGGAACCAGCGTGTTCCAACTATCTACCCCCGCAGGTCAACCTGTCTCCGCTCAGTCATAAGTTGAAAGGGGAATAGCTTCCGAAATAATACAAAAAGTTTACCAAATCTAATATGAAATTGAAAAAAAAACCCTGCAAACCTGAATTTCCCACTCGCAGTTCCGTGGCGCATGCGAACTACAGTTGCGCTTGCGCAGTAGAGTAGTTTCCAGAAAACGCGGGTAATTTAAACACATGGTTAATACCAAGTTAAACACAACGTTTACTTTTGAGCGCGAAATTGAAATAAAACCCGCGAAACATAAACATAATGTTTACTGCGAACCAAGAGCGAACTAAACAACGTGTTTAGCAAAGTGCAAAATATGATCAATATGCGATAATACAGGAAATTATAAATGAGTTATGTTTCTTTTACTTTCCTCGTGTATATACAACACTATTCGTGAACCACACTGTAAAAAGGAAGTAGTTTGAACTACCACTTGTTGGAACGTGTGATACTGGTTTTGGAACTTCCAGCTTCCAAAAATGGTAGTTAGCACACAAGTTTCTTGAGTTACCATAATAGGACCTTTAAAATACTACATTCAGAAGTTTGTAATCCGGAGAAGTTTTTTGAAACACCAGATCTGGTAGTTTTGATATTGAAATCATCGAACTACCACATCTGGTATTTTAAGTTACCAAATCTGGTATATATCCGAAAAACCAGTAAGTTTTTTGAGATGCCGGATGCGTGACTTCGTACAACTTATACAGTAAGGTACGTACAAGAAAGCAATTTGGTTGCTAGTCGTCGTACAAATTAACATTCACTGTTCAGTGTATTTTCAAGTCAACCCTCTTGCGTAATATTGCGTGATATAGGTGCATATACAGTACTGGACTGTCAAGTGAAACATTTACATGATGAACCGGAATGTCTATAGATGTACCGGGGTACCGTTAAAAACCCGAAGCGCACGCGGCATGCAGTACGCTACCGTGGTAAAGAGCAGTAAGATGCCGGGAATGCGCATAGGAGTGAGGCGTGGTGATGGTTGCCTCCTCTCAAATCAAGTCCCGAATGCTCACAATTTTGCTTAAAGTAAGATAGCATTTGGATTTTACTTCTTCCGAGCTTTCAGAGGGGACATAACTCTGTCTGCCGGCATCATCCGCTAGGTGTATGTGTTACGTCAGCAATATTCGTCACCAGCACGTGACGGTCGCAGCCAAAGCAGTGAGGTGATGTGCGATCGAGTCTCGATTTACTCGATAGCCGGCAACAATCTTCGTAAGTATGTCTATTTTCATGTATTGTATCCTCAAATGTGACACAAGTTTTGACTAAACATCTCTTCCATACAAAATTTAACGAGATCAGTGGAGATTCATCAAATATTTTTCACTCAGCTGAGCGCCTAATCTGACCGTGTATGTTCCAACAACAACGACAACCATGGTACATTCTTGAACTTTTGGCGGCAAATGTGCGGGAACTGGTTAAAATACAGTTGTTTTAATTGCTCAGAATTGATTCATACGTCATACATGCATTTACAACCACTTCGTCATTTAGTTTTAAGGTCAATAGATGGGGCTCATTTAGACCCCCTCCCCCCCCCCCCCACACACCACAGGCGATATCGATTCGATTTATTTCTATACATGGAACATACAGAAATATTAAAAGGTTCATATTAAAAACTACAGGACTGAGGACAAGACAAATGCATATACATACACATACATATAGATACATACATGTGCACACAGATAGAACATGGTACCTTAACAAGGCTATTTGGTCAAACCCAGTGTGAGTAAATACAATTTACCCATATAATCAGGCACTAGGCCTTGGAGGGATGACTGATCGTTAGTCGCACTCGTGTTTCCTATAGCTTTTCCCACTTTTTAAGGTTGAGGTAGCTAGGCCTATGAACAGGTGCTTCCGGGAAGTAGTCGCCTCGGTTTCACTTTTACCAAAGGCACCCGCAATTAATTTGAATAATATATCGATAAACTATTCCTGAAAATCTATCTGAAAAACAATTCTGTTGATATTTTCCACATGAAGTTCCGATGGATCTTGTATGCATGTACATTATAAATATAATATTCTTCAAAAATAGAATATTCAATTACTAAAACTAATTGTGAGGGCCTTTGGTACTTAGCGGAAGTTCTCTGCACCAATATGCCCCAAGTGGAATAAGGGAGTCTAAAACCCTTTACGAATTGGGCTATAGCTTCAAGCTGGGCGAAGTTGTTGCAAGGAGTTGGGTAATGCAGAAGCAGAAGTCAAATAAAATCCCCCCTCCCCCCCCCAACATCCCCAAACCTCGGGCAAGGGTCGGGCTTAGTGGGAGATTCACAACAAGTTTTCCCAGGGGTGGTGCTTTCACACGTTTTCAGTTTATGTGGGGATTTAGTTAATGTTTCTTTTACCTAGGGATGGGACATTAATTGTAATTGGTTGGGGTTTAAAGTAGGCATTCACTTCAATGTTTTGCCCCAGAGGGTAGGGCATTGAAGCATAATGCATTTTTAACAACTTTCATTTGCTAAGTCCCCGCTACTAAACCCCGTGGTTGGGTGAAGGGGGGGGGGGGGGGTGATGCAAATATGATCCTAACTTTTTAATATTTCCGGGACAATCTATCTCGCGTTGTGTGAATTGGGAAATGAATATTATTGTGTTTCGGTTAGTGTTACAAAATTTAGCATGGGTTCAGTATTTTATACCAATAAAACTGTTGCAAAAAAACATTCAGTATTGAGTTCTAGCTATATTGCCCCATCATCTTCAGTTATTCTCCCCCACTAATTCTGCAATGAAGGTTCTTCAAAATTGGTTGAAATATAGTTTCTCTGTTTGTAGGGAATTGAACCTCACCAGTGTCACTAGAGTGGCAAAAGGACAAGCTTCTGGAGGAATGACTAACGAGATCTTTCAATGATTGTTCAGCAGATTGAACAAAGGAAACTTTGCCAAGGTAAGTTAAAAATGATGCTCGCTATAGTAAATCCTGTAATAATTCAATCACTGTATTAAAATTCAGCTATCAATTTTAACAAAATTTAATTGGTCATTTTACTAAATTTGATAAACCTCCAAAATAATTAAAATAACAAGGACAGGTTCATACTCCATGTAAAGATCACGAGACAACAGTGTGTCTAGACTTTGGCATTTTCAGCTGCACAGACTCAGACAATAGCTTCCTAAAGTGTCTACCCTGGATTATCCGCATGATTTTGGACCATTTTGTCAAATCCAGTTTCAATAAATTTGATCATCCTCTGATTTTATTGTGTGAAATTTCAATTCATGTGATGAATTATTTTTAGAGGATTTACGAAAATGAGATTCGCGGCTAGTGGAGAAGTTTCAGTTTTAATTACAGGACAATTCTTGTGTATAGGCTGGCCCAGATATGATGAGACAGGGCAGAATGTTACAGTAAAATGATCTAGATTATTATTTTGAAGTTCAGCCCAACAGTAGTATTATAAGACTTGGCATTGATATTGCTAAGTGAAAATCCCCGTGCTAAAATGTTCTGTGTTTTTATTCTGGCAGTTTGGAGAGACATTCCCCCCTGCCTCATGGTGTGAGTTTGACCAAAGAAATCACAGAGGTATGAATGGGACAGAGGTCAATGCCACCATGGCAGAGGTGTGAAAGGTCAAGGACGCTCTGGCAGAGATATGTAGGGACCAGGAGCCCATGGTCCAAGGGGACGGCTCTGCCTTGGTAAATTAACAGCGGCTTTATTCCAGAGACCTGGTACCTCATTCGATCGTTCTTGGTCCAAATATATAAAGCCACAGCAGAAGCAGAAGCAATAGTACTAGCCGAAGCCCATCTCCAGCTTAGAGCTACAAACACACTGAGGTGAAGTAGATACATGTTTGTGTGTTTGATCAGTGATATTTTATTTTGACAAAGAAAAATATACAAAAAAGCTGGAACAGTGTCATCTTCACCAGCCAAGTCAACTACATCGCGAAGCTCTCTACGCTGCCTTGACATTCTTGGCTGGTGGCAGAGGAATACTGCTCTGCGCCACCTAGTGGAAGTTTTAACGGCGAGAGACTTTTTGCCACCAGGAGTTGTTCCCCTTCAATCTCAAGTCGGCACACACGTGAGGCGATTCGTTATCGTTCGACCTTGCAGCGTGTCCCAAAACCTGATTCAATTGATCAGAAACACCGAAAGTGGCCGTGAAAGTGCTCTTCCTGTACCTTTCCGATAGAATTTCCCCGCACACTCGACACAACTCATTCTTAGTGGGGGCAGTCATCTTGGGAAACCAACTACTACGTAATGCGCATTCTGATTGGATGCAGCACGCCGTCTCTGCATCCAATCATCAATGAGGATTAACGTTTCAACTTTACCAGAGAAGTATGCCAAGGCAATGTACAGAGCAACGTGATGTACGTCGACTTGGCTAGAGAAGATGGAACAGTGTCTGCAGACAGCAACATTGTGACAGCTTTTTGTCGGGTACCCCCATGGAGTTTTAGGGCATTTTCAGTTTCTGCGTGGTGAATGTCTGTCATGTCGGCTGCTTCAAAAATGAGTCGCTCATATGTTCAAATTGCCGATAAATTTGACAGAACAAATCAGTCTTTCCAACAAGGTAGGTCATTTGTTGCAACGAAATAATGGGATTGGGTTTTCTGGAGGTGTGCCATCCAAATTTACTACATAATAAGAAATATTAATGGTGGCAATTAACCTAAAGTCAAATTTCAACATTTTGTTGTTGTTGTTGAAAACGGTTGTTGGTGCATTCTTGGGCACTTGCAATCTTATAAATAACTGTCTTCAGTTGTAAACAAAGGATTCCAGACACCTGAATGGGGCCGGAAGTCCCATTACATGTATTCAGTCAGACTCAGCTACTGAGGTACCAGTGAAAGTTTCTATGGACTTTGAAGTTTTGTCTTTCACTTAGAATAGAACCCTGGGAAATATTAAAACAGGTCCACAACATTTTCCACATCATTGGAATAGCTTGTAATAATGTTTGTTATAATTATGTAACCATGGTCTTGTAAATATACTTGCAGTGATTTCAAAACTCTCATCGAATCCTTAGGAGTATTGATCAAGAAAGAGAAGAAACTTCTGAATACTTTCACCAGCATAAAATGATGATTCAACACCACAGACCTAAAAGCTGATTTATCACAATGCATGTAACTTCTCAGTTCTCCAAGCCAAACAATATGGTGGTCTAGAGGGTCGATACATGCAGTTCTCTGCTGGCCGGTTGAAATGCAGTTATCTTTGAAGTTCCTTTGATTACCTCTCTGTATGGAGGAGGGTTGAAGTAGGGTTCAGAAGAATGGAGTATAATGGACATCAGGAAAGCAGACTTGAGTCAAACTATGCTTTTTTATGCATCACTTTTATGACATTGGAAATATATCAAACTGTATTCATGTTCCACCCCGATGCATTATTAGCAAATGTGAAGAACAGAATAGAGTAGCCATGTATCCATGCAAGCAACTGCTTATCGGTAGCAATATGATCTTGAAATGGTGCCGTGTGACTGTCGAGGATGAAACTGGTATGGGGGCGGGGACGTTCGCTCATGCCATTGGGTTTGTGCCACTGGGTATCTTAGTAATGGTCAGATATTTGTAGAGAGTGACACAGTCAACTCATGCTAATGTTTGTGGAACAAAATACCTTGTACAAACTATGGATGTACGATTCTTGAAACACCTGTACAAACTACGATGTGCCATCACTGAAACACCAGTATAAACTACAGATGTATCATTAAGGCTTTTGGTAGTTGACTGTTCGTTTCTCTTGTCTCGCATTTATATTTTGGGGTCGAATAATTAAAATACATGAGAGATTTAAGATTATCAATTGCAGAACAGATTATTTTCTTTATTGTTAGATGCTTTGGGTTGTAAATCCATAATTACTAATGAATAATTATCGCATGTAGCATGTGTATTTTAAAATTCCATGTCATGAGAATCAAACAATCAACTGAGACTGGACTTATCGAAACACCTGTACGAACTAAGATGTTCTTAGGACTGTCACCAGAAGCCATCAGATCTAATACCCAACACACACTGCTGAAATGCGGTATGTAGTTTATTGTCCAGGCAACAACACAGACTATGGCGCTGATTTAAATGTATTTGCATTTTAAACCATGCAGTTTTCTGAGCATATCAGATCACAATATGGTCGCAATAAATTTAAGCCTATATGAAGCCATTTTTAAGGATCACACTAAACAAATGTTGTATTTCATATATACAAAGAATCAATTCAGTGCTATAAATAATGTATGTATAAACATGTAAAGATTGTCAGTTGTGGTGTTTTGACATTTTACATCAAAATTGACTGCACATTTTTACTGATACTCAAAAAACACTTCGAGAACCAAAATGGTGTAATGTATTATAATGAGAACATATTCTTGAACTTTGTGGTAAATTTATATTCTGGTTCTCGGTTGAGATTTTTGAGATATCGGTAAAACTGTGTTGTGAATTTTGCTGTAATATGGCAACAAAAAATAGATTGGTAAGTTTTTGCAATATATGAAATTCAACATTTCTTTTGTATGATCACTAATCAAAATTTAAGTTTCTTCGATGTAATTTATTTTCATTTGATCTCACGCTATTTCTTTTTTTCTCACTAATCTCAGGGTTCCTCCTGGTCTTGGATTTCCTTGAATTCTGAGAAAATAATTTCCAGGACCGGGAATCCTTGAATTCTCGCAATATTTGTACAGAGTCCTGGAAAAGTCCTTGAATTTTATTATCCTATCTCCCCCTCAAAACTCAAAATTAATTACTGGATTTTTTTTCTGACAAACTGGTTTTATTCTTTCATCTGGTCAGATCTGTATGAAACGTGATAGTTGAAATACATATTCATTTCATTCTAATGTACATTGTTGAATTTGCTGAATGAAATATGGTAAAAGGTGTTAAAAAATGTCCTGGAAAAAGGTTGTATGAATCTGGAAATTTTGTCTTTCACAAAGGGTAGGAACCCTGTATTCCATCACTACATATTTTACTCCTTGAAGTTGAAATAACCTATCTAACAATGTAATATATATTTTGTCACTGCCAATGTAGACCTTGTGATTGAATGGTTTCTAACAAAGCACAAAGATTCAGTACAGTACTTGCAGAAATGTCAAAATTCCACAAATAGTATTTCGAAAAACCCATGAAATACCAAGGCGGTAGTTCAAACTTCCACATGTGGTTGCAACTTGGCTGCATCCACTTTTGGTAGTTCCAAATACCTTAAATGGTAGAACAAACTTCCATTGTGGTAGTTTGAGAAACTTCACCAGTAGCTTGAACAACTATATGGAAGTTGGAGCTACCAGTATAGTGATATCTTGAGCTACCAAAAGTGGATGCAGCCAAGTTGCAACCACTTTTGGTAGTTCGAAATACTTCCTTTTTACAGTGCACAATAGCTTCAACAACGGGTGGAAATACTCCATGTGGCACTTTATTCATGCAGTTTACTCATTAATCGAGTCAATTGCTAAAAATAAATAAATGTTTCTGTAACTGACTTCTTTCACAATTTCTTCGAGATTCCATGCAGTGATATGTATATTATTATGGTTTGTTTAGGGCCTACTTTTGAAATAATAAAATAGCTCATTGAGGCTTATGTCAGTCTCTAAACATCGTGTTTAATAGGAAATATATTGAACTAAACATATAGTGCTGGAACTAAACATTTCAGCTAAACATTATGTTTAAATAATAAACACCTAAACGCTCAACTAAACGTGTGAAGCGTCGCCTGGTTTAGAGTGTACAGTTCCATGATTTTTTCGTGTTATCTGGGCACCGCGCGGCAGTTCATCAGTGGCTCTATGAAAAGCAGAGGTTGCAGACAACAAAATAAAAATAATCCCGACCCGTTAACCCCTAAACGTCATCTCTGCCTTAGATGAAGATTTTCTCCATTTTTCCCGCTTTCGTTGTGACGATTATTCAAATACCAATAGAAGAGATGGTAAGAATATGGTAATTGTTCTATTCAGCTGTTTTTATGTGGAGTTTTAGTTTAAATCGCTTCTTGATAAATTAAAAAGCCTCTGCATGGGCCTATTTTGGATACCTGAGCGGCTGGAAGAGAAAAATGCGAAATCGTGACGTCATGTGCGCATAACCTGAAATCAGTTCCGATACAGGATCGAGTTCAAACGTGAATTCTTGTCTACTTATCATGTGTACTCGACCGGTGAATGCACCGTACTGTAAACGGCGCTCATGCCAGACGCATAGATGCCAACTTGATAGACT
>JAVTVY010052776.1:0-25305 GCA_036873755.1 Hanleya hanleyi | reverse complement strand
TCGCGAACCGTGAGAGATAGAGGCTTCTAATGTGTTGCATTTTATTCTACAGATCCTAGTCTATTTTTCAAACTGGTATGTTAAGGGTCTAGCTCTGATAGTTTTCGAGTTATAGACGAACGAATAGTGCTAAAAATCACATAATTTGACAAATATTAAAAGTTTAGAGGGTTATATTTCCTGAACCATGATAGATACAGACTTCTGGTTTGTTGCATTGTATTCTCCTGATCCTAGTCTATTTTTCAAACTGGTACGTTTAGGGGTCTAGCTCTGATAGTTTTCGAGTTATAGACGAACGAATATTGCCAAAAAATGCATAATTTGTCAAAAAGTGCCTTTTGTTTGATATTACACAAACGACGAGTCGGATTATTCTGATATTTGGCATAGATACTCACTGTATTACGGGTATAATGTCAGTGAAATTTCAGCATGATCGACTTATTAGTTTCAGAGGTATTGTAGAACGTGACATTTGAGTAGGTCTGAGCTTATGGCTGAAACTAAACTTAACAAAAGCATACTGTGAGAAGCGCTATGTCAGGGCGACTAATTTCCAAGCACAACTTTCTACATTCAAGTCTTTTTCTGGACTCCAGGGACACTTTTGTGTGCCTATTTTATTCTACTAACATTTTGATTTCGATGAAAGAGCCATCTAGGGCGCAAACAAAGGCCAGAAACGTGTTTCCCACATCTTGCTGACCAAGAAAAAGTATTTTTTGAAGCTCTAAACCCATTTCTGAATTTTTGTCATGTTTCTAACAACGTACACCATAGGTATCTGCGCATGAAACAATGTTATCGCAACTGCAACAACAGTCTAGATATGGAAGCCATCATAACTGCTTGCAGTTCTAGTTGGTATTATTAAGATTCCGAACCAGAAGGACGTAAGGAAACGTTATTTTTCAGTATATTTATCAAGGCTTCCAATTCTTTGGAAGACTTATTAAGATTGTTCTGATTTTTCTTATTATTCCTCTGGCACATTTTTGTGTCATTTTTTTCTCAGAAGTTATCTGACTGATAAGTCTGAAACTTCACAGACTGACAGAACAGGGTGAAAGCTAATGCATACTTATAATTGTTTCTGATTGGTCAATTATTTCAGCCGCCATCTTGAATTTCATCTGAAACCTAACAAATCTTCTCCTCAGTAACTACCATATCGATGCTGCGAATATTTGACATATGTCACCAGTCAAATTGGCCCGCTCAGATTTGATAAAGAGAAGCTGATCCTTACAACAAAATGACCAGAAGTGACCTACCAAAATAGGTCAAATGTCAAATTTGAAATTAGCAGATTTTGACCAGACAAATACCTAGATATATGCTACATGATATGGCGAAGGGAAATATACAAAAATTAAGTTTCTAGGTCACGTGGTTTAGCCGCCATCTTGAATTTTGTCAAAAACTGAACGCATGTTTGAAGAGCTGTAACTCGCGAACCGTGAGAGATAGAGGCTTCTAATGTGTTGCATTTTATTCTACAGATCCTAGTCTATTTTTCAAACTGGTATGTTAAGGGTCTAGCTCTGATAGTTTTCGAGTTATAGACGAACGAATAGTGCTAAAAATCACATAATTTGACAAATATTAAAAGTTTAGAGGGTTATATTTCCTGAACCATGATAGATACAGACTTCTGGTTTGTTGCATTGTATTCTCCTGATCCTAGTCTATTTTTCAAACTGGTACGTTTAGGGGTCTAGCTCTGATAGTTTTCGAGTTATAGACGAACGAATATTGCCAAAAAATGCATAATTTGTCAAAAAGTGCCTTTTGTTTGATATTACACAAACGACGAGTCGGATTATTCTGATATTTGGCATAGATACTCACTGTATTACGGGTATAATGTCAGTGAAATTTCAGCATGATCGACTTATTAGTTTCAGAGGTATTGTAGAACGTGACATTTGAGTAGGTCTGAGCTTATGGCTGAAACTAAACTTAACAAAAACATACTGTGAGAAGCGCTATGTCAGGGCGACTAATTTCCAAGCACAACTTTCTACATTCAAGTCTTTTTCTGGACTCCAGGGACACTTTTGTGTGCCTATTTTATTCTACTAACATTTTGATTTCGATGAAAGAGCCATCTAGGGCGCAAACAAAGGCCAGAAACGTGTTTCCCACATCTTGTTGACCAAGAAAAAGTATTTTTTGAAGCTCTAAACCCATTTCTGAATTTTTGTCATGTTTCTAACAACGTACACCATAGGTATCTGCGCATGAAACAATGTTATCGCAACTGCAACAACAGTCTAGATATGGAAGCCATCATAACTGCTTGCAGTTCTAGTTGGTATTATTAAGATTCCGAACCAGAAGGACGTAAGGAAACGTTATTTTTCAGTATATTTATTAAGGCTTCCAATTCTTTGGAAGACTTATTAAGATTGTTCTGATTTTTCTTATTATTCCTCTGGCACATTTTTGTGTCATTTTTTTCTCAGAAGTTATCTGACTGATAAGTCTGAAACTTCACAGACTGACAGAACAGGGTGAAAGCTAATGCATACTTATAATTGTTTCTGATTGGTCAATTATTTCAGCCGCCATCTTGAATTTCATCTGAAACCTAACAAATCTTCTCCTCAGTAACTACCATATCGATGCTGCGAATATTTGACATATGTCACCAGTCAAATTGGCCCGCTCAGATTTGATAAAGAGAAGCTGATCCTTACAACAAAATGACCAGAAGTGACCTACCAAAATAGGTCAAATGTCAAATTTGAAATTAGCAGATTTTGACCAGACAAATACCTAGATATATGCTACATGATATGGCGAAGGGAAATATACAAAAATTAAGTTTCTAGGTCACGTGGTTTAGCCGCCATCTTGAATTTTGTCAAAAACTGAACGCATGTTTGAAGAGCTGTAACTCGCGAACCGTGAGAGATAGAGGCTTCTAATGTGTTGCATTTTATTCTACAGATCCTAGTCTATTTTTCAAACTGGTATGTTAAGGGTCTAGCTCTGATAGTTTTCGAGTTATAGACGAACGAATAGTGCTAAAAATCACATAATTTGACAAATATTAAAAGTTTAGAGGGTTATATTTCCTGAACCATGATAGATACAGACTTCTGGTTTGTTGCATTGTATTCTCCTGATCCTAGTCTATTTTTCAAACTGGTACGTTTAGGGGTCTAGCTCTGATAGTTTTCGAGTTATAGACGAACGAATATTGCCAAAAAATGCATAATTTGTCAAAAAGTGCCTTTTGTTTGATATTACACAAACGACGAGTCGGATTATTCTGATATTTGGCATAGATACTCACTGTATTACGGGTATAATGTCAGTGAAATTTCAGCATGATCGACTTATTAGTTTCAGAGGTATTGTAGAACGTGACATTTGAGTAGGTCTGAGCTTATGGCTGAAACTAAACTTAACAAAAGCATACTGTGAGAAGCGCTATGTCAGGGCGACTAATTTCCAAGCACAACTTTCTACATTCAAGTCTTTTTCTGGACTCCAGGGACACTTTTGTGTGCCTATTTTATTCTACTAACATTTTGATTTCGATGAAAGAGCCATCTAGGGCGCAAACAAAGGCCAGAAACGTGTTTCCCACATCTTGCTGACCAAGAAAAAGTATTTTTTGAAGCTCTAAACCCATTTCTGAATTTTTGTCATGTTTCTAACAACGTACACCATAGGTATCTGCGCATGAAACAATGTTATCGCAACTGCAACAACAGTCTAGATATGGAAGCCATCATAACTGCTTGCAGTTCTAGTTATTATTATTTTTATTATTATTTTTATTATTATTCTCCCTGATTTTGTGCGTGCTAAATCTCAGCAACCATCAGACCAATCATGCTCAAACTTCACACACATATTAGACATGTGGAGATCTAGTGCATAATGAAAATTGGTTTTAATTGGTCGAAGGGTTCAGCGGCCATCTTGGTTAACCCCGTTTTCAGAAAAATCTTCAAAACCCTACTCCTCTGGAACCATTCGACTAATCAACACGAAACTTGGTACACATAATCAATGGATCAGGGTCTCTCAAAACGCTATTTGAGAAGTTGCTCCGTAAAACAAAATGGCCGCCAGCGACCAATCAAAATAGTCGGATTTTCAAGTATCGGATTTGGACGGGAAAAGTGATGAATTACATGTAACACGATATGGTGATTACGAATAGGCCAAAATTTTGCTCGTATGTCACGTGGTTTGGCCGCCATCTTGAATTTTGTCAAAAACGCAACACATGTTTGCAGAGCTGTAACTCTTGAACCGTTGGAGATACAGGCTTCTAATTTGTTGCATTTTATTCTCCAGAAGCAGCTCTTTGACAGATATACCGTACAGTTTTTGCGTAGCTCTAATAGTTTTGCCGCTATAGAGGAATCAATGTTGTCAGATTTTCAAATAATGCCGAAAATCACATAATTTGAAAAGTGATTTTGTTCAATATTACACAAACGACGAGTCGGATTATTCTTAGTTTTTGCATACATACTCCCTGTATTACGGATATGATGACAGTCAAATTACATCGTGATCGTTCAAATGGTTTCAGAGGTACGATAGAACGTGAAATTTGAGCAGGTCTGAGCATGTGGATGAAACTATACTTCACAAAAGCAGACTGTGAGAAGCGCTATCTCCGGGCCACCAATTTCCAAGCTCAACTTTCTTCATTCAAGTCTTTGTCTGGACTCCAGGGACCGTTTTCTGTACCTATTTTATCCTACTAACATTTTGATTTCGATGAAGGAGCCATCTAGGGCGCAAACAAAGGCCAGAAACGTGTTCCCCGCGTGCTGCTGACCAAGAAAAAGTGTTTTTTGAAGCTCAAAGTCCATTTTTGAATTTTTGGCATGTTGCCAACAGTTGAGAAAATGAGCCTGCACGTTCCACGGGGTGGGGTGGGGGGCGGGGGGGAGGGGTGGTGTGGCTAGACGGCTGTTAAACGTACACCATAAGTATCTGCCCATGAAATATGGCTATCGCAATTGCAAAAACAGCCTAGATATGGAAGCCATCATAACTGCTTGCAGTTCTAGTTGATGCTATTAAGATGCCGAACCAGAAAGACGTAAAACCGTTATTTTCATTCATTTATTAAGGTTTGCAATTCACTTGGAAGACTTATTAAGATTTTTCTGATTTTTCTTATAATTTTTATTAGGCTTCCGACGACAGTCGGAAGACTTCTTATAATTGTTCGGATTATTAGGCTTCCGACGACAGTCGGAAGACTTCTTATAATTGTTCGGATTATTATTATTTTTATTTTTATTTTTATTATTATTTTTATTATTATTTTTATTATTATTCTCCCTGATTTTGTGCGTGCTAAATCTCAGCAACCATCAGACCAATCATGCTCAAACTTCACACACATATTAGACATGTGGAGATCTAGTGCATATTGAAAATTGGTTTTAATTGGTCGAAGGGTTCAGCGGCCATCTTGGATTTACCCCGTTTTCAGAAAAATCTTCAAAACCCTACTCCTCTGGAACCATTCGACTAATCAACACGAAACTTGGTACACATAATCAATGGATCAGGGTCTCTCAAAACTTTATTTGAGAAGTTGCTCCGTAAAACAAAATGGCCGCCAGCGACCAATCAAAATAGTCGGATTTTCAAGTATCGGATTTGAACGGGAAAAGTGATGAATTACATGTCACACGATATGGTGATTACGAATAGGCCAAAATTTTGCTCGTATGTCACGTGGTTTGGCCGCCATCTTGAATTTTGTCAAAAACGCAACACATGTTTGCAGAGCTGTAACTCTTGAACCGTTGGAGATACAGGCTTCTAATTTGTTGCATTTTATTCTCCAGAAGCAGCTCTTTGACAGATGTACTGTACAGTTTTTGCGTAGCTCTAATAGTTTTGCCGCTATAGAGGAATCAATGTTGTCAGATTTTCAAATAATGCCGAAAATCACATAATTTGAAAAGTGATTTTGTTCAATATTACACAAACAACGAGTCGGATTATTCTTAGTTTTGGCGCACATACTCCTTGTATTAAGGATATGATGACAGAGAAATTACATCGTAATCGTTCAAATGGTTTCAGAGGTATGATAGAACGTAAAATTTGAGTAGGTGTGAGCATCTGACTGAAACTATACTTTACAAAAGCAGACTGTGAGAGGCGCTATCTCCGGGCGAGCAATTTCCAAGCTCAACTTTCTCCATGCAAGTCATTGTCTGGACTCCAGGGACCGTTTTCTGTACCTATTTTATCCTACTAACATTTTGATTTCGATGAAGGAGCCATCTAGGGCGCAAACAAAGGCCAGAAACGTGTTCCCCGCGTGCTGCTGACCAAGAAAAAGTGTTTTTTGAAGCTCAAAGTCCATTTTTGAATTTTTGGCATGTTGCCAACAGTTGAGTAAATGAGCCTGCACGTTCCACGGGGTGGGGTGGGGGGCGGGGGGAGGGGTGGTGTGGCTAGACGGCTGTTAAACGTACACCATAAGTATCTGCCCATGAAATATGGCTATCGCAATTGCAAAAACAGCCTAGATATGGAAGCCATCATAACTGCTTGCAGTTCTAGTTATTATTATTTTTATTATTATTTTTATTATTATTCTCCCTGATTTTGTGCGTGCTAAATCTCAGCAACCATCAGACCAATCATGCTCAAACTTCACACACATATTAGACATGTGGAGATCTAGTGCATAATGAAAATTGGTTTTAATTGGTCGAAGGGTTCAGCGGCCATCTTGGATTAACCCCGTTTTCAGAAAAATCTTCAAAACCCTACTCCTCTGGAACCATTCGACTAATCAACACGAAACTTGGTACACATAATCAATGGATCAGGGTCTCTCAAAACGCTATTTGAGAAGTTGCTCCGTAAAACAAAATGGCCGCCAGCGACCAATCAAAATAGTCGGATTTTCAAGTATCGGATTTGGACGGGAAAAGTGATGAATTACATGTAACACGATATGGTGATTACGAATAGGCCAAAATTTTGCTCGTATGTCACGTGGTTTGGCCGCCATCTTGAATTTTGTCAAAAACGCAACACATGTTTGCAGAGCTGTAACTCTTGAACCGTTGGAGATACAGGCTTCTAATTTGTTGCATTTTATTCTCCAGAAGCAGCTCTTTGACAGATATACCGTATAGTTTTTGCGTAGCTCTAATAGTTTTGCCGCTATAGAGGAATCAATGTTGTCAGATTTTCAAATAATGCCGAAAATCACATAATTTGAAAAGTGATTTTGTTCAATATTACACAAACGACGAGTCGGATTATTCTTAGTTTTTGCATACATACTCCCTGTATTACGGATATGATGACAGTCAAATTACATCGTGATCGTTCAAATGGTTTCAGAGGTACGATAGAACGTGAAATTTGAGCAGGTCTGAGCATGTGGATGAAACTATACTTCACAAAAGCAGACTGTGAGAAGCGCTGTCTCCGGATCACCAATTTCCAAGCTCAACTTTCTTCATTCAAGTCTTTGTCTGGACTCCAGGGACCGTTTTCTGTACCTATTTTATCCTACTAACATTTTGATTTCGATGAAGGAGCCATCTAGGGCGCAAACAAAGGCCAGAAACGTCTTCCCCGCGTGCTGCTGACCAAGAAAAAGTGTTTTTTGAAGCTCAAAGTCCATTTTTCAATTTTTGGCATGTTGCCAACAGTTGAGAAAATGAGCCTGCACGTTCCACGGGGTGGGGTGGGGGGCGGGGGGGAGGGGTGGTGTGGCTAGACGGCTGTTAAACGTACACCATAAGTATCTGCCAATGAAATATGGCTATCGCAATTGCAAAAACAGCCTAGATATGGAAGCCATCATAACTGCTTGCAGTTCTAGTTATTATTATTCTTCTTCTTATTATTATTATTATTCCAAGCACTTTTTTCTTTTGGGAAAAACGGCATGAAGCCTTTGAGATAGAGCTTAGATATTTGGCACACGTTTAGATCCAAGACTGAAGATGTGCATAGTTGTATCCAAAAGTGACCTTGACCTTGACCTATTGATTTATCTGGCAGTAAAGTCAAAACTGCCAATGCGAATATAGGGCGAACGGCTAAGAGCGAGCAGCGGAGATCTAGAATGTAGATGTTTGATATAATCTACAACATATTTAATCATAAAATAAGTAGGTCATGACGGCAGGTTCCGAGTTCTCTCCCCTGATAATGCCTTTCTTGTCGGAGGATTACAGCCTACACTATACAACATATCTGTGGGAAACTTTACGGTTCGTAAGTTTTATGCATGGCCAAGCTCCAGTTCCGGTATTCAGGGTGTTACGTAACAGGGTAAAGGAGTTATGTCCCTTTATCAATTTTATGCAACCTGCCGTTTCATAATAGCGGAAGTTACAGAGTTGAGTCTTGCAACATTTATGAAGACTTTCATGACCGAAAATAATATAACCTTGAATTTGACCTTTGACCTCTAGATTCGTGCCCATATGAGGTCAAAGTTTGATGGACGATACTCGAACGGCTAATGCGATCAGTCTGCCAACTGGGTCAGTTGACATGCGTGACATGCCGAGTTGATCTGGGGTGTCAGATATCGGTCATGACCTTGACCTTTGCAACTGTTTGCATTCGAATGTCGAAAATACGGCTTCCATTTACTTGAAAAGTAGGTCACTGGCAGCCATTATACTAGGACTCACGAAAGAACGTTCGATGGTCTTTCGTTTGACAGTAAAAACAAGACGATCCGATGTGACCTTGACCTTCAATATCACCTGATACCAAAAGTGATTTACTTGATTTCTGTGAAAAGTATAAGGACTAGGAATCTGTAATTCAGCACAGATGTTCCCCATCACTCAGGAATCAAGTCATAAAAATTTTGACCTGACCTTGACCTTTGTTCCAGAGTAATGGCCCTTTACATTTTCACACTTGGGGGGCTGTAATGAGAAAAGTATTCCTCGCCCGGACTTGAAATTTGCATATAAATATAGGCCATTATATGACGTCACAGAAAAGAAGTAGAACAGGAAAAAAGGTACCAGAAAATATAGGAGATATTTGACAAAATTCGAAATTTTCACGTTTTTGATGCCATAGCAAAATTGTAACTCCAATCCGCACCATATTCACAGGACATTGAGAGAATATATATGTCTGTCGTTGTGCAAAATTTCGAAGCAGTAGAGGTAATACTTTTTTAAATATGTAAATAATAGTGTTTCTCACTTTACACACGCTATCAGGCTGTTTTCGTGTATCGAACTTTTCTATATGTTATTCTACTCCTTTTTGACACGTTAGTCTACATGGCCGAGTGGTTTGGATGTCTGCTTCCTAACCACAAGGGCCGTGGTTCGATTCCTACCTTAGCCAGTAATTTTTTTTTCTCTTTTTTTTTTCTATAGTTGAACCATCGCGCATTTCGATCAGATGATGGTCAGTAACTTGTTTCGTTCGCTTATTACGGGGAAAGAAACTGCTTCCAGTACTAAAATAACATACTTTGCACAAAGACAAACAGCTGAGCGGCAATTGCTTACATCTTCTGCTTTTATTCAAGAACCGTTTAACATGACCGCTTTATCATGGCTACGCGTTACATAAAGGACTGAATATATGGAAACTGTCCAGCATAGATTGACAATTGGTGTACGGGTTACACAAAGAATTACGTTCAAGCGGTTCTCGAGTCGTGGGATATGTGAACAGGCCGTTTCATTGGGATACAACTTACACGATCAATGTTGACGGTCGAGTGTTTGGAATTGACAGTGAGAATACATGAGCATTCTGTATGAAACCCGACTCAACAAATTAGCTTTCAGGACATCCCGTTCCGACTGTGTCAGCCGATTCAACGAGCCATCGCAAATAAATTAACGTCGTGTTACATGAATGAGGTGACTGTGAAGACCTGTGTATAACCCGTCACACCAAACTAAAGTATAGTGGGTTCATATTTCGGCTGTACCAGTCCAGGCATCTCGGGTACGCAATTAAATTAATGTCGTGTTATATGACGGAAGTGATAGGGTAATAGCCGAATATAGTAATTGTGGAAAACTCAGCCTATCTTTGGACCGCTATAGCTTTCGAACCTTACTAGATATGGACCTCTAAGTTGTAGCATTTTATTCTCCAGTGTCAAATATTTTTGAATGGAATACCTTTTATAATGCACAGTGACACGTTCCTACGGATATAGGAGTGGTATGTATAGCCAACGTAATAACCCTGCGAGTTTGTGGGTTCGGATCCAACTTCAAGGCTTTGATGTTCAGTATCTCAGTTATTATTCGTTTGAGCTCAAATTTAGGAATGGGAAGACCGGGTCACTGTCCACAGTGTCTAGTTATATATATATTATTACAATAAAATACAAAATTGTTTTGAGAGTCCTTGAAACAGCAGCTGACGGCAATATTCTCAAACTGTGATGTAACATGTGCAACTTATTCGTCAGAAATTCAGCAAGAAGCACCCAGACAAAACTTTTCTAAAGTCATCGTGAAATGACCAATTCTGGAATGTTTTTATGTTCACAGAGTAAATTTATCCATACCTGCGGTCCGGAGGATCCGGAGATGAGAAATTCGATTTCCATCCACTTCCGTGTGCGTGCTGTCCCGCGCTGTAGAATTGACCCACATTTGTATGTTGGGAGTTGTGTCCCCTTGATATCGCATGCTTCCGTTTTTATGCGCCATCAGAATGTCAGTTTTTTTTCGTTTCGAACCTCCGTGTTTTTATTTCTTTCTGATGCAAAATCACACGTTCATGATACTAATTCCATAATAAAAACGTGTATAAACTCCGAAGCATGATTCGAAGATACCATAGAGGAGAAATATAGACCGGTAAGGCAACGATTGATGACTGTCACTGGGCCGGTCGCCCAGACATTTTCAATGGCACTCGTCATACCGTAGCGCAAGTTGGTTTTTTACGTAACCGATTATTCGGTCTGCAGAATTTACAACCACGTAACCGACACGTAACCGATCGTTTCAGTTACGCCAAATTTCGAGGGCTGCTCCCACTTCTGACACATGAATGATAACCACTCTCACTTCTGGCACATGAATGATAACCACTCCAACTTCTGACACATGAATGATAACCACTCCCACTACTGACACCTGACCTGACATCAACTCTGGACGCATGAATGATACATGTACATGTGACCACAAACATTACAATCACTTCTGACATCAATGTGATAACCACTCCCAAATTTCTGACAGCAGATTTATGAGTACTTCCACAGGTCACCAAAAGGATATTCAATCCAATACACAATCAATTTAAATCATTACAGAATATCTCTGCATTTCCTGGAAATCTTCATGTCAAATTTCTACCAGATCCGAGCCCGAAGTAATCACATGACAGTAAATATTACATGTATCAGCGGTATACAACCCACTTCAAAGGCCTTCATGGTTGTATCAGATGTCAGAATCAAAAGACATCGCAGGCTCGACGCCAGCCAATATTTCAATAAATCTGATCCTGCAACATTTTCATTGCGACTCACTATGGCCATGTCTGTTTCACATTTGACACAGGGAATCAATTTGGTTTTTCAATTACCTAATATCCTGTGCTAGAGTCATTTGAAGTGAAGGTTTGCTTTTAATGGATAAACCTGATCCGCAGAAAAATGGGATCATTCCGACAGAAGAATGTCAGTGGAGTTATTTGTAGGTGAGTAATCTTAACAGACACGAAGTATAGTAACTGAGCAAAGAGATTACGAGCTGTCACGAATGAGATCTTCTGAAGCTCTTTGAAGCTCACCATACTGTCACTCTATTTAGCTTTGATTGAATCTTCATACAGGTCTGTTTCTTAGAAGACACAAGCCTTGTTTTTCGTCATAATTTCCAGGAATCCACATAGATTCTTGAAACCCTGCTCTTTGGGAATCCACAGGAATCCAATGCTATCATTTCTATACAAATTGGTAAAATTTTATTTGCGGGAGTGCTGATGGGAATCGGATTCCCGTAGTCGAAAAACAAGCCCCCTGAAGACACATGTATACCATAACCCCCCCCCCCCCCCATTCCAGGATGCGGTGTATAAACATTAAAGTTCATAGTTACATAATGGTAATAATTCCTTAGGTACTGGTTCATGTAATTATCAAATGTCTTCGCCAAGTAGTCAGAGGTTACACAACTGGACATATACTGATGTTGATGAAAACGGGCCATTGACAAAAATCATGGAAACTGGTAATGCACCCGATAGAGCACACCTTGATACTAAGCATCTACTAGGAAAAGTTAAACTTCTTCTCCAGTTATTATATATAAAGGGAGATACAGCCTGGACAAGAAAGTACTATTGCATAGATTCATATCATCGATAAAGGGCCATAACTCTGGAGAAAAGCATCAAAACCGATAAAAATCCTGACGGTGCATATCTAGAAGGTACCAGCAGTAAGCAACTTCCATGAACCAGTAATTAAAGGAGGGAGAAACACCCTGGACAACAATGTATCAGCATACATTGATGTCATCAGTAAACAGCCATAAGTCTGTGGACAATCACTGGAAGGGGTAATAATACCTGTTTCGAAGATGTCCATCAAATAGTAACCAAGATATGGACCAGACAAGTGTATATTTTAATAAGTTGATGACAAAGTGCCATAACTCTGGGAAAAATCATCGAAAATGGGGGAAATAACTGACAGTGCACATCGACAAGGTACTGAGCATTTTCATGCGTCTTTCAAAGTTGTTGATGTTGATCAAATAGTAACAGAATTATTGTCCAGACAAGTTTGGGATTCCTATATGCCCAACCCCTCTAGTTGGGGGGAAGGCATAATAAATATGCTTACATATAAACAGATTGCTATCCTGAAGTTCAACACGCAATGATACCCCATAAAAAGAACATTTAAAAAATATTAGAGGTTGCGATGGAAACCATATTGCTTAATCAATAAAAACAATTTGCTTCTGGGGCATAGAATTAGCAGTATAACGGAATATTTATTGCACATGAAGGAATAGAACCATGATTCTATTTGAAGACGAACCATAATTTAATTCCATTACCTTTTTTTTCTGCATATGAAGACTGAAGCGAGTTCACAAGCATAGACATGATAGAGAAAATCTTTTAATGTGACATCCCAACAAGAATAAATCTGATTTTTCATTGATGTGCTCTCTCCCATTTGACACGCAACAGACATAGTGGCTTGCAACAACGAGATTTATTTTCTATAACCCATTATTATTCCCGGAATCTGATCTCCTATGGAACAAATGAGTAATTCCCTGCAAAATTAGGGGAACATATAATATCCGTGTACATAATGCCAGGTGTATCAGTTATCTTAAAATAAAAGCGAAAAATGCCAGAAAATCAATACAATGTTAAATCTTGCACCATCGAGTCATGCTATACATCGTATCAATGACGGAAATTGATTTTTACACATTTTATCTTAACAGAAAAGCTTTGATGAAGTTGAATCTGAATGCACACACAGTCTCAGAGTTGGTTGCCATATTGTGGTAGGTGATAATCATGGGTATACTGTAAATATCTTATTATTCACACGGAATTAAGTTTGCTAGTTACCGCAGTAAATGATTTTCTGCAAAAGATAGTTCCTGTGAATGTCTTCCTGCTTTGCTAATGCCACCATATATATGCGTATGTAACAGAGCTCAGTTGTTGTAAAAATGCGTCCTTGTTGTTGTTGTTATGGTATACATCTACATGTATCTGCAATATCCATACGGTACCACAGAATATATTTATTTCTCTTTTACTTGAGAAGAAATATTCACCAATATTTTGAAGTAAAATTCTGTACAAGCTATCGTCATTGTTCAGGGCACATGGCAGATGTTAGTCCCCGATCAGCAGGACCTGAACGATTCTTCCAAGCTTACGATTCAAACTTTGTCACATCTGTTTCGTGGTTTATTAGTTGACTGGTTTAAATACTTCAATGTTACTCGCCTAGATCACACAAGTAGCCAGCTTTTTTACTAGCTCGGTTAATCTCAAAGAATGAACCCAACTGATACAGTGATTGATACATTCAAACAGAGATCCCACTGTGAAAGTTGTGTCAGTTAAGTTTCAGATTAAATCATATACAGTTGAAGCTGACAGTACATTTTATGCCTTTTAAATTTTGACTGTTGCCTATCAACGAAAAATAATTCGTGCGAAAATTCTTTGTAGGTAAAACTGTGAAAGATAATTCCTGCAAACAATAAGGCATCTATAGTACCCTCAATTATCATATTTTTCATGGGGCTATGATAACAACTTAGTAATATCACAGTACGTTGAAACCTGTTTGAACCAACCAAGTTTCTCTCATCTGTTGTTTTGTATATATACATATAAAATGTTTCTAAAATGTTGGAACAATAATCGACAAAATTTGAGCTCTACAATAAATATGCTGTCATTAATAGAATAAGCTAGTATTATACATGCCAACTTCTAAACCCTGCACATCTTCCTTTGATATGCTCCATAAAAATGGGTCTGGGAAAATCAATCCGACTACCACCACCTGTTGTAGGTGAGAAAGAGAGTCACTTGCCAGATTTGATAGCCATGTATTGTACGAACCAACAGAAATCAGCCCAATGACAGTGAATGATGAAAGGGTCAAGACGTGCACACAGAAAGAGTCAATATGATGAAGTTCGTTTCAAATTAGCAAAGCTCTCCACCTTCTGTCGATAAATTTCTAGCACACGTGTATTGCAAATGTGCAGTATTCGATTGGACCATAATCCGACCCAGTCACACAGAGGAAAGGTGGTCTGCTTCTCAGTCTTACCAAAAGTGTGTGAGTTGAAAAAGGCATCTCATTTGTATAAATTAATGTACAAATAAGGAAGAAACAGCAAAGTATTGAAACTTTGTGCGGCATTTGTTGATATTGACAGGTTTATTGCCTTAATTACTCGGTGTTGCCTCACACAGCTCCAACTTTTTATTTGATGGGGCTACAAAGTTGATTGGCTGGATTTTCTTCCAAACCAATGAAAATGCCAGATTTCCTTTTGAAAATTTGAATTAACCAGTCAAATGTTTTAAACAGGAAGCTATCCCATGACGCCTGGTAGTTACTAGGGAAATCCAACCTTTTCATCTCCCAATAATTCATAATTCTCCTTTCTTCTCAAAAATACTGAAAGGAGCCAATTTTACACTTGTCACAGCTGAATCAAAACCTTAAACTCATTCCATCATAATGCACAGGACTGCAGGTCAAACTGAAATTTGGGAGGGAGATATCCAACGTAAGTATTGGTGCACAAGAACACCATTTGACAGACCACGGACATGCAACTAACCTGCCGGGTGATAGGGGTAGTAATCCACGGACAACTTCTGTAAGGTGATCTGCATAGCTCCTCCCTCCACAGCACGTTTGTGAGTTTGACCATCTATTTTCGTGAAAATGAAGGAAAACATGATAATTAATAAAACTTGATGGACATGAAAAATTTTCAACATGATGTTCAGTATGACATCACAAACCATTATGTATAACTGATGCTACACACTACCTCTGTGTGATTGACTTGTGACGTCATGCCTGCCATTGCATCATTGCTGAAAATTTTTGCTAGATTGGCTAATCAGACAGCTACTTCACACAGCTAGAAATAAATGAGAATTATTAACTGGCAGCAATCATTACCCTCTTCCGTTAACTGTCAACTAGTGTATTGTTTCGTTTTGGTCAACACAACAGTCAACTGCACTTGTATGATATGAGTGAGTGTGTGAATATGATTTAAAGTCACTTTCAACAATATTTAAAACGAATCAGGACATTTGGGACTTATTCCTTTTTACACTCGGAAACCCCACAGGTACTTCAGTCATGCAAGTTAGTCGCCTCTTATGACCAGCTGTCTTAGGATTGAGTGAATAGTAAGTAAATATAATTTAATATCACTTTCAACAATATTTCAGTCATATCATGATGTTTGGGTCCAAAATCATTTTACACCCAGAAACCCCAGTTAGTCGACTCTTATGACACAAGCTGTCTGAGGAGCAGAGACCCACAACTCTTTCCATGACCTGGAGTGTGCACAGCAACACCTCAAGCATGTCAGGTCAATCCCATGACCTGGGGTTTGCAAAATGACACGCCAGGTCAATCCCCTGAAGCTTCAATGGGCATGTATGATATGGCCTACTAAATATACTCTCAATACATACATGTACATAGGTTACTTGAAAACTGACAATGCTCACATCGACATTATGTAAATGTATTTTAGATGGCATTGAACCATTATACACCCTAAGAATGGCTATTAAAAGTTCCCAAAGATTTCACCAGAAGTCAGTGAAAATACAGAATTTCTTTTTGAAAAGTCAAACTAACCAATCAAATGCTTTACCAATGTATCCCTTAATGCACTCGTGTATCTATAAAATCCAATCAGTAGGCCTATGCTTTGATACAGAAAAAACACAAATACAGGAGAGAGCTTTCTAACAAATTGACTGAAAAAGATATTTAAAGATATTCTTTGTTTATTCAGTCAATGTCTCTCCAGAATCTAAAGAAAGAAAAAAATAACGGATACGAAGCAGCTGTAGTCACCGAGTTTGTCTTACAATGCAGCTGTGAAGAGAAAATCCATACAGTTCCGTAATCACCAGACAAACAGTGTATCAAATATGCATACTTGTACACTCTCATCGAGTAAAAGCCAAACAATACAAGTATGAATCAATACTGCTCCAGATTGTCCTTAACAGACAGCGGCACAGATTGAATACTCAAATATAAGGGAAAGCATAGTACCACTTGACAGATGTATTGAGAAGGCGTGTTTTCTCATATTCTCCCCATATCATTGTTACCGCAGCTATGTTATATAAAACATGTCACCACAAGTACAATGCTTTAAGGCTGGTAATGAACAATTTAATTCACATCTCTCCATGACTATGTAGAGAAATCTGTTAAAGTCTGTCCGGTTTAATTAGTCATGCACTTTGGAGCTTGTGAAGAAGCATTAGTTAACTCTGCATAAATTTTATTCTTTGCAGAGTGTAGAACAAACTTTACTCTACAAAATGGCTACCATCGCTCCGTAATATTGATAAAATATCACACTTGAAATAACTTTGTAATTCTCTCCATAAAAATTCCATCACAGTTTTTTCATGTTCCGGGGTTCAATTAAATAGGGAGACGTCATAATGTATATTTTGTTCATGGACTCAAAGGTCAGGCCTTGCTTTTCTACAAAATTTATGGGAATCCAAACAGATTCTTGCAGTTTAACCCTTTGAACCCAAGAGACCGCTTTAGCGGCCTATTTATATAATGTATATACTCGAGAAGCCGCTTTAGCTGCCTCTGACGTCAGAACCGATCATTCAGTCAATCAGATAACGTTTTAAGTCATATCCGCTCCAAAGTTTTAGTTTGGTCGCCCAAGTCCAAAAGGGATCCTCTGCCAGGGTGAGCAATGCTGTTTGGATTATGCATATGACAAAATTGTCGTTTGTAACCCTATTTTAGCGGGGAGCTAAGGGTCAGGTCTTAATAGACATTGAAACTCTCGGGTTCAAAGGGTTAACTCTACAGCAATTTTCTAAACAGATTGCAAAAACATTATGGGAATTCCGGATTCCCATGGAAAAGCAAGCTCTGAAGGTCGATAATGCCATACACAGTCATAGAGGTGTGTGCAGTTTATCATTCGGCAATTTTACTGGACATGAGATAAGCCACACTCCCATGGACCACAGACCGCCTGGGTTCATACTTCATGTAAGGATCACGAGACAATGCATACAATAGCCAAGTCTGGGGACAGCAATGTGTTTAGACCTGTGCCTTTTCAGCGACACAAAGACCCAGACAATAGTTCCTACATGAAGTATCGACCACCGCCTGTTATTACTTTATGTGGCATCAATGATCTTTGTTCCAGTGAGTACAAATACATTATGACGTCTCCTTATGTAATTTCAAGCGTGATATATTATCGATATCACGGGGTAATGGTTGCCATTTTTTAGAGTTCAGTTTGTTCTACATGCTGCAAAAAAAAAATTATGCAGAGGTACATTTAACTATTGATTATTGACAAGCTCCAAAGTAATTCTAGTGATATGAACATGCATACCAATTTTTTACCATGCAGGGTTATGGCAGCTTTCCATTCTTGGTAGACAGGATAGGACAGCACTGCTGGTAACACACATATAATACATATATGACTGACAGAGTCACCCTGACAGCTAGTGATGCAGGCTGGCAGATATGGACATAATCATGTACACACCTGCGTTTGGCATGGCATCGTCACACAGGTGCAGGTCGATACGACTTGTGATCAGGTGATACGATGTCGTTACCACATCATACTTGGCAAAGAATTTGGCAGCAGCGGTGGTGGGCACGTTCTGTTGTTGTTTCAACTGCTGTCGCAGCTGATCTGCAGTCGGCCCCATGTGACCTTGTTTCTATGGAAACAAGAAATTGATGTTGTTATCACAAATAATATCCAGTCCAATCAATTTGTTGAATACAAGTATGGAATTTATCAATTACTCAATACTTATGTAATTCTTGAATCTTTACAATACTATCAGAGCAATCGCAGATACTGATATCAAATTTCCATCGAGCAGTAATTAGATATTCTATCATATCATAAAGATCTTTCAAATTAGAGATATACATTTGGGAACTGTAAAGCAGCAAACAGATTTCTCTGTTATTTGGGTCGAAATTAGAGAGAAAAATATCCAGACAGTTTATTGAACAAACTGATGGTTGTATTCCTACATTATATTAACCTTTAGCTTTTCTGCGGCCATCTTTTTACTTTGCTTGGAAGATTTCTCAATGGCCTCCTTCAAAGAATTGGTGTACAAGATGGCCGCCTTGAGCTGTGTGTCGGTCAACACCCACAGAAGGTCATCTAGCAGGAACATTACACGGGAAGACACGATACTACAATCTGATAAATATATTAACTACATTAAAATATTGATACAAATATTCATTAACAAACACAGAAGATCTAGCTAGAATTACTACCAGTTTTGAAAGGAGAGAGAGAGAGGGAGAATTAAGGTTTAACATCGTGTTCAGCAATACTTCAGCTATATAGCGATGATCAAACAAAGATCTTGCTAATAAAATAAGTGAACAACCCAACAATCTAAAACACATTAAGACCCTGAGCATACATTAAAATTTATACAACAAATAAATTCCTCTCAAATAACCTACAATCGAATCTTCTTTTACTAGACTAAAAAGATCTTCTGAAGTAGCTGCTTGATAAATAGTATCTCTAACTATCTCAAATCTATACAGTCAATCAGTATACATGTATGTTCATGGCATAGAATGCAAATCAGGGGCTGGTTCTTTTTTTAGTAAATGTTCGGGTGTTAATCGTGTATGGTCGATTCTACACCGCCTGATCATGGCTTGATCGAAATGTTTCTGGCTTCTCAGAGGAGTATAGCCTACAGTTTTTCAAACTCATGAAGTTCGTTAATATGCTCCACATCCCATAAAGATTGTAACATCTTTCTCACTTAAGTACAGTATTCAAACAATAATGAAATGTATGCCGTTCTATTTTGCATACATGTACTAGGTAAAGTTCTAAAATACTTTCGTGAAGTTACTGAGATCTACTATTGCAGTTATAATCACATAAATCCAAAATCTCAAAAATCTCAAAATTGAAAACTACTAAAATATAAAGTATTACATTGTAAAAGTTCTGGATTCTCATGATTCTGTCATTTTGAGGTATTTTACATTGTGAAATATAAGAAGGGAAATCAATTATCCGGTATCATAATATTACTAGCAGGTCACTACCTAGATAAGCTCCCATGTTCGGCTGTTGTTGAACAGTGAAATGTTCAATTCTTAAGCATAATAGGTGGATATCAAATTAATGTTGGTAAATGAAAACAGCCGTATAAATTTCAATTCTGAAAAGCCACCCAAGACCATCACGGTTAAATACATCATACACGTTACCCAACCTTGATTATTTTATCATAGGTATGCTCTTCATAATATGCTGAAATGAGGTCACAGGCTTAAAGTAATGTATTTGCCCTATGTTATCAATAATCCACCTACTCAGCCCACACCTGATTTGATTAACTTTGAAGAAGAATATGCTGTTTTAACACTTTACCCAGTTCATTCACTCAAGGTAAATATTATAGGGTGGATGTTGTATTTGACTTAATATGCGAAGATGCTGAAAATCCTTACATGGCAAATATTGTTATTTTGCAGTGGGTAGACCAAGAAGAAATAGCCAGGAACTGACATGCTTTATGCTGATTATGCGAAACAGTGACAAGAACCAAGTTTCTACATCATTGCAGACTATCAATATCCTCATTATATACCATAATACAGGATGAAGTCATCAGTGAACTGATCAATTCTCATCCGTGGGCAAGAGTACTAAGCTCACCACTAAGCTTTTTCTTGAGGGTGATTCTAATTTTGGACTGGTTTGCGATAAGGCGTAGAGGCGTGGTGGCGTCTGACAAATTAACCCCGTTGGCCTCTATGCGAGTCGTCTGCCAGTCCACCTCCTTAAATAGGAGGATTTCACCTTTGTCCATCTCCTTGATTCTCGTTACCCTCAGGTCGGTGGCTTTCTGCCAGTTCGGGTTGACACTGTACACCTGCACTCGAGACAACTGCAATTGAAAACAACACGAAAGTGACCATATTAGCTTCCACATAGTTTATAAATATATGTATACCCACATGCCGTTTTGTCCCTCTTTCAAATTACATGAATCATTGTTAATCCATTTCAACATGTCTGGGTTTTGATTATCATGAAATCAATATTTTCCCGAACTTAAATAAGCCGACTATACGTAACATGCCCACTATACTACGTTTTCAAGAAATCAAACCAGATATATGATAAAACTTAACTTTTTTGACAGTTTGATCTGACTTGTAAGCCAATATACTGCAATTTTTTCCCCCGAGTTAGTATGGAAAGATTTCCATCAAATACCCCCAAAATAGTTTAATATTTTCGCAAAACATGCCATGTTTGGTAATAATACAACCATTCAATGAGGAACACAACAAACCACAGGAAAAAAATAAATTATGAATGATGTTCCATGTATGCGCTGAAACTAAATGAAACGAAAATTTTGTATGACTCAATTTGTGTTTCGAGCCGAAATGAACAACAACATACTAAACTCAGTTCGCAGAGCAAAATAAGACAGATCTGTGAAAAATTATCGAACTCAAGATAGTATCCTCTGTGATATTTTGAATAATAAAATGTCAGAAATGCAGTTCTTCTATGAGATTTCAGATAAAATTATTTGGGAACTTCAGAGGAAAACTTTTTTTGCAGGAATAAATAGGACAGCAGGCTGGGTTGGCATTTCAGATTACGAAGTGCCTGAGGCGAGCATGGTGTCTTGGGGTGGGGTTAAGATGGGGATTATTCTTTGAAGTAAAGTCGCATTTTCCCATCCAGTTAAGGTATAGGGTCCATGGTATAACAATCCTGAACTTGCACAAAATTGAATTTTATCCTTTAACAATAGATCTGCCCTGATAACACTGGCAGGTGAATTAAGACGTGGCTCCCAGCAGTTCATTTTTCACTCTCTTCCCCATCTACTCAGCCTAGAAAATAATTTTAATCAATGATACCTGGACTATTTTCAACCTGAAGTTGCCAAAATTAACATAAATGATCCATATTTACTATACATGTATTTACACCAGTTGTCATTGATTAAAACTATTTTCACAATGCTCTTTCCCATTAAACGGATGATTGATACATGTATGATAAATCGGAACAAGAATCGAAAGCTCTACATTTCAAAATGTTACAAACTTATCAAAAGCAGCATTATTGTACAGCTACATGTTACATGTATGATGTAATACATGTAGTACAATACAATGTATCGACAGACATCGTTTGCCGTGATGAATGGCCTATACATTGATTGATCGCTCCAAAGTTCATTGATTTCTGACGAGTATAATTTTCTATTAAATGCCAGGCATGCCTATACAGTGTACAGCAGACAGCCCCCTGGGTTTAACACATTAATGGCTTCCAATATATTAATCAGAGCCAGCGCAATATTAAAGCTAAATATGAAATCACCGATCAAAAGATTGGAAATATGAGACATAATCATCTATTGTAATTAACGTTTATTGTGTTTATAGCACAATCTCGCTGTGTAGTTGATAAAGTGGAGAAAACCATTTGCATACAAATTTGTTTCGCTTCATGGATCTGTCAGAACAAATCGAGTCACAGCCTCACCCATTGGTTACAGCTACACGCCATTTGATCAAATCATGCGGAAAAATGATTTTAATGTATTTTTTTTTAGTTGAGTGATTGTTTCTGTCAGTTCCATCTTTTATACTTGACATTATCATTTGGAGAAAAAAACAATAAATTTCATTATTATGACATATTGTAAACTTCTGACATTTATAAATTCCTGTTTCAAGCTGAAATCTCATGGTTTCTTACCTGCAGAGAAGCAGAGAAAGTTTTCGAGCGAAAATTGACATTGACAGAGTTAATTGCCAAGCTCATGCCATCAATCACCTTGTCGCTGAACCCGTATTTCCCACCCGACCTGACATAAAAACATACAAAACACAGAATATAGGACACAGGAGGCTCAATTTTCCTTGTTTATCTCTTACCTATTGTCGGAGCAGGAAGCATTCATCTCAATTACAACTCGAAATGTACATTAAACAAGGATTACATGTAATGCCTGTTCAAGACAACAAATTTGTTTAGTACGAAACTCGCATAGTTTGAACTGGATCGATAATACATGGGATCAGGTCTTAAGGTAAACCATGATGTTCAACTTTCCTTCTTTTAATGAATGCAACAACAATGGGCACACCTCCCTGAACAGCAGTCCAGCTACTAGCCAAGCTACATTCTTTACATCACATACACGATACTGCCTCTATATATTCGATTGCATGTACAGTCAGGTAGCATTATGCTCATGAGTTGTACAGCTCTATCTGGAAATAAAACCACTCCTTTCCACTTCCTGGACACTATTTTTTCCCCCCCACTATTTGGTAAACAGTTTGATCGCCATGAGGAGCTGATGTGTCTGCAATCAGTCTCAAACATCAATGGCCGTTGAATTTCCTCCACTACTGCCATCTTCTCCGTATGGGTCAGGTGGTTGGCATGTATCGCAGCATACCAATCACATGACCAATACAAAGACGATGACGTTACTAGTGGAAACTCAATTGGCCATTGACGTTCAAAGACTGATTGCAGATACATCAAACGCTTTGCCAAAACTCGATAAAAATAGTTGACAGAACATGAAAAGGGGTTGTTTTATTGTCGAATAGAGCCGTATGACCCATGCAGAGTAGTGGTCCCTGACTGTACATGCAATCGAATATACATGTAGGAGCAACAAGGATAAAACTGGGACATGAAAACTTGGCTATCCTGCAAGTGACTGTTCCAGTGGGAAATTTGGGAAAATGAAAATATGTATTTGGGGAAATATATTCATCTAATGATATCGCTGACACGAATGTGGTAAATATGCTTATATTAGGAAGATATATTTGTCATTTAGTAACTGATCGTGTAACAGTATTTTTGTTATTTTGGGATCACACTATCTTAGTATAGCACAGATTCTAGTGCAGAAAATTGGTCGAGCGGGATTCGAACCAGTGACCCCCGGAGTAAAGCACCTAATCGCCGTCGGCCGAGTGGTTTAGATCGCCGCCATATAGTGCTGGCGATTGGGTGCCTTACTCTGGGTTCGCTGGTTCAAATCCTCGCTCGGGACTTGATGCTATTAATAGAAAAGGTCAATACATGTATGCTTGCCATAATAAATATTTCGGCATCTTGGAGATATGCAGTTGTTATAGTTATCACTAGTGGAAAACATTTCCCTCTGTAAGAAAATGAAGTCCTGAAAGTGTAATTTGAATAGTCAAGCTGACCTGTAGGACGATTGTTCCGATGGTCCATTGTTGTACGGCCGGGGCTCGTCACATGTTTCTACTTCGAGCAACACCTCGTCTAACAACTGGAAAATAAAAATATCAATAATGATGATATACAGTAACATGTACATGTTAACATGCCTGTAACATCGAAAACAATTTGAATACCGTACCAGTTTTGATTAGGGCCAATCTATATTTATACCATCAGCAATTTTGGGCGGATGCAAGTATTCGTTGTATGACCGTATGGTGTGGTAAACAATGCCTCCCATGTGTGTTTGTATATTAACACTCCATGAATGTTCTATATATTGAAATAGCAATGGTCACACCACTAACCAGCATAGCAAATTAAACCATGTTGAAATTCATGGTCTGGAAGCCATGACAGACCTTCATTGTACATGTTGTTTTTTAATTGCACAATGGACAATGACAACGGTTATAAAAAACCATGACCAACCAATGTTGATAGAATCCATATTAACCCTGGTTGAACATGGTCTCCAGACAATGAAAGTTGACAATATCCATAAACCATAACTGACCAGGGTGTTAGTCAGGATATAAAATCTGCCTGTCAAAATATCACATTTACAAGATTTGGACAGGCTACTTCTCTAATTTTCCTATCTCTCCCATGTTAAATTATCCAATTTTTGCCTGTCCAAATTTGAAATTACCCATCCAATGGACAGGTGGACGGGTCTCTGAGTAACACTATGCCTTAAACCATGGTTGACTATGGCCTCCAGACAATGAACCAACAAGGTTGACAATATCCATAAAACATGGTTGACCATAGTCTACAGATCATGAACTACCAAGGTTGATAGAATATCCATAAACCATGGTTGACCATAGTCTACAGACCATAAACTACCAAGGTTGACAATATCCATTGACCATGGTCTCCCAACAATGAACTACCAAGGTTGACAATATCCACTGACCATGGTGTCCCAACAATAAACTACCAAGGTTGACAATATCCATTGACCATGGTCTCCCAACAATGAACTACCAAGGTTGACAATATCCATTGACCATGGTCTCCCAACAATAAACTACCAAGGTTGACAATATCCATTGACCATGGTCTCCCAACAATGAACTACCAAGGTTGACAATATCCATTGACCATGGTCTCCCAACAATAAACTACCAAGGTTGACAATATCCATTGACCATGGTCTCCCAACAATGAACTACCAAGGTTGACAATTTCCATTGACCATGGTCTCCCAACAATA
>JAVTVY010052775.1:0-27928 GCA_036873755.1 Hanleya hanleyi | reverse complement strand
TCACTGAATAAAAAAAAATGAGATCTCACCAAAAACCCTGTCTTGTGTGTTTTATTCATAATGCATCAATGCCCAATGTGGAGATTCAGTCAAACTGAAATCAGTGGTGTAGGATGGGGTCAAAATGTAACCCATCAAGTTTAGAAGGCAAGAGCACTATAGTAAAAATAGAGAGCCAATGAAATCAGCCTACAGACCAAGTACGTGTCTTTGGTCTAGGTTTGGAGCGGCCATTTCATTGAGGTACGTGTATACGGTGAGTGAAGAGACTCGTCCAACACGTATAGATTATGACTATAAGTTCTATGAGCATAATGCATGAAAGTGGCTTTGAACACCGTATTAGCCAATCAGTGACCTAGAATGGAGCCAAAGCTAACCCATCCATGTGCAGAAAACATTACCCGGATGTACAAGAACCCTGATGTAGGCGCGGACGTCAGCGAAAGCACACGGTGAATACCCCAATTCGATGGGCTGATTGTTCGGCCGCTGATTGGTTCTTTTTCTCGACCGCTGATTGGCTCTTTTTTCTCGACCGCTGATTGGTCCACATGGAACTGCCCATCTTTCCCAGGTTCATCTAGAATCCCCCTAGAATCTAGAATTTTTTATTGTGCTCAAGCTCTGACTATAGCGATGCCGCAACATTGTCCCATTGGACATTGGACCGTCTGACCTCTCGACAGCTGATTGGTCCAAATGGAACTGCCCATCTTTCCCAGGTTCATCTAGAATCCCCTTTTTTGTGCTCAAGCTCTGACTATATCGATGCCGCAACATTGTCACTTGGATGTGACCTTTTGTCCCGCGCGCGCGCGCACACTGCCGGAGAACCCGCGCGCGCGCGCTGCGGGGCGGGGCGGGAAAAGGTGCCGGCGGTTGACCATACGGACGTGTAAGGGGAAACATGTGGAACTCTTCTATGTTTGGAGGTAGTTTTTTAGTGAAAAACCCGGAAGTGACGTCATACAGGGTCCAGTTTTCGACACTGAGTGACCACATCCGACAAAATGGCCAGTTTTCGACACCGGATGTGCCGCCATCTTGAACACACGTGCCGCCATCTTGGATATGTCCCATAATGCACCGGATCAAAATACTCGCTTCTGATTGGACGAGAGCTCTGGGACGGATTTGAAATACTCGCTTCTGATTGGACGAGACCTCCGTATTGCATCTGCGCATGCGCAGAATGATATTCCTACCGCACACCCATCCCATCAGATGCCCCTTCACGAATGCTTCACTTAGATACCTCACTCGACCCCATTGGTGCATTAGGGGCTCCCCTACATCCCAACACGGCTATTTTCATACACTTGGGCCACCGCGCATGCGCAGAATGCCGATAGTTCAACCCCACACCCAGCCCATCAGATGCCCCTTCACATAAGCTTCACTTTGATACCTCACTCGACCCCATTGGTCCATTAGGGGCTGCCCTAGCTGCCAACACGGCTATTTCCATACCCTTGGGCCACCGCGCATGCGCACAATACCGATAGTTCAACCCCATATCCAGCCCATCAGATGCCCCTTCACGAATGCTTCACTTTGATACCTCACTCGACCCCATTGGTCCATTACGGGCTCCCCTAGCTCCAACACGGCTATTTCCATACCCTTGGGCCACCACGCATGCGCAGAATGCCGATAGTTCAACCCCACACCCAGTCCATCAGATGCCCCTTCACGAATGCTTCACTTTGATACATCATACGACTCCATTGGCCCATTAGGGACTCCCCTAGCTCCAAAACCGCTATTTCCATACCCTTGGGCCACCGCGCATGCGCAGAATGCCGATATTTCAACCCCACACCCAGCCCATCAGATGCCCCTTCACGAATGCTTCACATCGATACCTCACTCGACCCCACTGGACCAGTAGTCAATCTCCTAGCTCCAAAAAGGCTATTTTCATAACCTTTGGCCTCCGCGCATGCGCAGAATGCCGATAGTTCAACCCCGTGCCCAGCCCATCAGATGCCCCTTCACCTAACCTTCAATTTGATACCTCACTCGACCCCATCGGACCCTTAGGGGCTCCCCTAGATCCAAAAAGGCTATTTTCATACCCTTCGGCCGCCGCGCATGCGCAGAAGGCCGATATGTCAACCCCACACCCAACCCATTAGATGCCCCTTCACCTAAGCTTCACTTTGATACCTCACTCGACCCCATCGGACCATTTTATCTAGGGACTACTTTTTCTCCGCGGAAGCTTTTTCCCGAGACCGAATCACCGCCAAAACCGCGGCCAAACCGCATCACCGCGCATGAATACATTTTTTTTTTTTTTTTTTTGCCGGAACTTTTTTTTTTTTTTTTTTGTCAATGCACACCCCCCCAATAACCCCCCAATGCCCGAGTTGTCTCCCTTGCATCCATAGTGTAGAGATGGCGCCTGTGACGTCACAGAGGTCATATGCAAATTTCTGAGGTCAATGTGACTCAGGTTGCTCTTTATACACTACTGGTGTACTTTCCACCACCCCCTGTTGTTTTCTTGCTCCTATCTCTGGAACGACGGAAAATTGAGAGCTGAGACTTCGTGACTTTGTAGCTTATCATATGTGGGTCATTTTGAGCCTATTTGCATGATCCCTGGGCATAGGATCATGGGTAAATTCAAAATGGCCTCTATGTGAATACTAAAGAAGTTATGTTTTCATATCAGATTATCATTTACTAATTTACCTTGCAGTTTTTGCGAAGAAAAAGCAAAAATAAAAAAAATAAAAAAAATTCTGGCAGAAAAATCGCCCAAAAATGCTCTTTTGGTGGCATTCTCCAATCAAATAAATCAGAAAGCATAGTATACATGAACACAGGTTAATTTCAGGCAATGGAGAAGCGGTCAAGTTCATATAAACACCATGCGGATTTTGAAGTACACAGGTTCATCTGTCTGAAAGCGCACTTAGTCTCCCCTACACTGGTCATGTTAAACGATAGTATTCATATTTCACGCCCGGTGTTCGTTATGTCGTCGAGCGAAATGGATGACGTCATAGACTGAGTCGGTTGCGTGGTTGCTGATTTCATTCTCAGAAAACTTCAAAATAAAATAAGGATAATTTAGTTAAATGGATAGTGTTGGACGACACGTCCTCACTAAGTTCACTAATGATGTCAATCTTACAGAAAAAATCCATGATACTCCGCATATCTACATTTTCGGTGTAATAAAACAGATAGTGCATGCTACGGGGTGTGATATCACAATTTGTCAGACCTCGACAGCTACGGGGTGTAATATCACAATTTGTCGGCACTCGACAGCTACGGAGTGTGATATCGCAATTTGTCAGCCAACGACAGATATGGTGTGTGATATCACAATTTGTCAGCCATCGACCGATGATGCTCCACGAGTGGGAAGCACGAGTTGAACACCAGCTACCCAGACCTGGCGAATTGCGATATCACACCCCGTATCATGCACGATCTGTTTTATTATACCGTATACGGTACCGTTTTTATTATAAAAGTAGATATGCAGAGCATCAGGGATGTACTCGAATTCAGTAAGTACTCGAATTCAGTAAGTTCGTGTGGTTCAGTACTATCCATTTAACACAATTATGGTTATTTCATTTTCAACTTTTCTCAGAATTAAATCAGCAATCTCCCGGTCGACTCAATCTATGACGTCATTTCTTTCAACCAGCGACAGAATGAACACCTGGCGTGAAATGTACATGCTATAGCTCAACGTGGCGGGTTCAGGGGAGACTTTGAAAGTTCACGTTTTGTTAGATCAGATAAATTCGGATCATCGGTCGTTTGAATAAATTGGTTGGAATAAATTTCCTCGTCCCAAAAGCGGCAAAATATTAATCAGAAAACGGCTAATATCACTTGGTGTTTACACCATAACATGCGCAAACGGATGCAATGGTCCACATTTTTGTTCCTACGAAGTAGGCTACCATCTGCAAATAGTCAGTCATCTGAAAATAGTCAGTCAGTCAGTGACTGAGTCCATCCGAATCCTTCGTCGGCAGAATAAGCAGAACCGTTGACATTAGACCCTTGGTTTTTGGCATGAAGGTGCATTAGGGGACTGTTACCAGCAAGTTCTGAGCTGACCTACTTTTGATGAAAATTGCTGATGCTTTTTGATGAAAATCACTGCTGATTCTGACTTGGACAGTGCCCATCTTAATATAGGGAGGATTTCAACTGGGGCGGGGTTTTCCAAGAGTTCAGTTCGCGTCGGAGGCCTAATGCCTACCCTACTTCGTAGGTCCTGTGACGTTAGTCACACTGCCATGTTTGACAAATTGTTACTTCACTGGATGCATGTGACCTATTACAGGCACGGTGCGCTATTGCCTCGAGGTCGTGTGCTATCGCCTCGAGACAATGTGCTATTTGAAATTACAGAACGCCATGTGACTGTGTTCCAACCAATCAAGATGAACAAATCTGGTATGAGGTATACTATATCGTGATATCACACCCCGTAGCATGCACTGTCTATTAACTTCCGGGGTTTCCTGTCCTTAATTGTAAGTCCTGATCTTCAATGACAGTTATGGCTCTTTTGATTACACGTACAGCGGAATGTGGACCTCCTCCAATGATACCAAATGGTCAACACGATAGTGGAGAGGCGCAGTGGTTTAAGGACGGATATATTGTGTCGTATACGTGTCGGGCCGGATATTCTGCAGCAGATGATGGCAAACCTGATGCCACGTGTAAAGACGGCAAGTGGGACGAACCCACCATAAGTTGTATCGGTAAGGATGATATTTGGGATAATAAGTATTGATATCACAGTAATCATTTCATTCAATTAAATACACTTTGTTTAACGTGAGTAACACATAGTTAATGTAGATTATGTATCGGTTATGGTTATGACATTTTGGGATGCCATCGTCTGGAACGTCATTCAATATTCACCCGTCGTCCATTAGCCTAAAAAATTTCTGCTTTCATAATCCAAAGAGCTAATTCGTATAACAGCATTAGCACTAATCAAATCAGAAATCATAGTATACATAAACATACTCTAATTTCATGCAAGAAAGAAGCGATCTAGTTTATGTAAACCCCATGGCCCCCTAACCCCGGGATAAGCGGGATTTGACACAAGTTAAGAAACGTAACGCCAAAGGCAGCGCACGCTACGCTAGTATTTTGCTATCAGTATGCGATTCGCCAAATTTGAGAAACATTGAATGTGGGAGCTCAGCAGAGTGGAGCTCTGTTTTATAAGTTTCTGCAACAATATTGTGTGACGTTGAAAAAAATCGACAAATTTTCATAGTATCTAGCAAGGCGAGATATGTATACTCCATATAAAGTCGCCACTGGGATTTTACTGCGATATCCCATATCTTTGTTGTCGGAAAGTCTACTAGAGAGATGTCCTGCTTCTTTTTTGTGAAGATATAGGTCTAAATATAATATGGAGGTACTAATATTTCCTACATGTATTTCAATTATGTACATGGCAGGTAACCTGCTGACTGTTCTGTGCCACACCGACTTCAGTTGGGGCTAGGGGCCGTATGAACTCATGTACTTCAAGATCCCATGGTGCGCATAGGAACACACACAATCATTGCGTTCCACAGATATATCAGTCTCTTGATAATAACTTTACAACGAAAGTCATATGAATTAAGAATACTGATCACCGATACGGTTTTCATATTTTTGGAACATCATGATGTCTTGCCGTCATCAATGAAATCTATTGACCGCTTCTCTCTTTCAGGAAACTAGACTATGTTTATGTATAATATGACTGTTTTTATTTGAATTTGGTGCTAATGCTGTTATTTGGATTATGGACCCGGAAATTCTTTAATGGAGGACGGCTGTCTAGAAGCTTGTATTTACGTTTTCACCTTAAGGGTACTGAGCCTCCCCCTGTAGACACTTTTACACACACCCTCTAAAATTTGTCTTTATACACATAAAAGTATGCCCAATAGCTATGGTAATGTATATATTTGTTGAAAGCGCATTTCTTAAGGATTCCAAATATATAAATTTGTTCACTGTAAATCTGTAGCTTGTGAAGGTATTCAAAATTAACAAAAAATAATAAAAAAATGAGCCTTCTTTTTTAAATGGCTATTTTCGAAAAAAAGTGTTCAACTTACCGTAATTTAAATCCTTTCCTATTGCAGACAACTCCAACAGGAAATTTGTGTCACAGTTTTTATCAATTTTGGTCAAGTTCTTATTCTATATGTAGAATTCGAAGGCGTAGATTATTTTCCATGAGTTTTGCACCGCAAATGAAGTGTATTTTATTGTACAACGAAGGTGTAATCACGAGGCTGCTTTTTCGACACATTTGTATATTGATAATTCATGTTAGAAGATATGTATTTTGCTAGGAATTTCAGTGCTCAGAAATCGGTAGTCACGATGTAAGAAGAAGTGGTATTACTAGCTTATGTCTTGCAAACTGTCCCTTTCTCAAAACTAACATTTCGCTATATTGATTTGAGTCTTTTTCATTTCGTTGGATGGCTATTGTATTGAATAAAAAAATGTGCTAAAATATAGCTGTTGTTCGAAGTTGGAACATCGCCTGGTTCTTTTCGTTCCAGTTTACGTGGATAAATTAATAATCGTGATAATATACTGTACTTACCGTCATGTCTGTCTGTACGAGTTGTATTGATAGGATGGATCAGCTGTGAGCTGGAGCAGGTTAACAATATAGTTTGCAATGTGGTAAACTCTGAAATTGTGTGACTAACATAAACCACCTAACCGTCTCAATATATTAATATCCCTATCAATGCTCCCCAATCGTATATATCGCTAAAGGATCTTACTTCAGGTGGATGTAGAGTTCAGTGTGACCATCCTATGAATATTTTAATAGCATTATGGCAGTTTGATCCAGCTATGCACTAAAGAACTATGAGCTACCATCAACCTTTGAACTGTTGGGCGATCCACCAGTTATTGACGGGTGGATACATACAATCAAAACAAAGGTCGACTCCTATTGAAAGAATTTACTGGTATCCTTGGCAATGGGAGGAAATTTGATTCGTTATGTCGAAAATGTACAGCTGTACCAAGACGACTTTGAACGTAAAATTCGTCAGTGATGTATACAAACTGCGGGCGTTACGGGAAACCTTTACAGCTTTGTCATCTCATCCTTCAATTTTGTGCATAAACAAGACAAGATTGAGAAAGTATATTATTGGTTTACCGCTATCCGTAAGCGTTTACTATGATGGCCGAGAAGGGACATCGCTGTATTGTGTTATGAATCTGGACCGACACACGAAGGCAGGATGCGAAGTCGCGAAGGCAGGATGCGAAGTGGCGAAGCCAGGATGCGAAGAACGAAGGCAGGATGCGAAGCGCGAAGTCAGGATGCGAAGGCAGGATTCGAAGTGCGAAGCTACGATGCGAAGCGCGAAGTCAGGATGCGAAGTGCGAAGTCAGGATGCGAGGTCGCGAAGGCAGGATGCGAAGTGGCGAAGCCAGGATGCGAAGCGCGAAGTCAGGATGCGAAATCAAAACATGAAGCGCGAAGTCAGGATGCGAAATCAAAAACAATGCGAAGCGCGAAGAAGCCAGGATGCGAAGTGGCGAAGGATGCGGATGCGAAATCAACACAATGCGAAGCGCGAAGTCAGAATGCGAAATCAAAACAATGCGAAGCGCGAAGTCAGGATGCGAAACCAAAACATCAGCATTGGGCATGATCCTTTGAAAACGAGGCCGGTTTGTAATATGCATTGCAGAGGCAATTGAAGATTATTGTAATCACAGCAACGGAGAAAATAAACTTATTCTAAGACCCGAATAAGTGATAATTAATACTGAAGCGCTCAAAGCTTTCGTAAGACTCTAATTAGCCTGGTGACTGTTTAGGTTGACATTTTTATTCCAATCTTACAAAATTTCCAGTTAGCCTGGTGTGTGAATGGGCCAGACCATCTAAGAACAATTGAGAATTATTGCTTACTAGATAAATTGTTAAGCAGATCAAAGTGGCATTATAAATAACATTATGCTAACCAACGAAGTGCTAACACTCTCGCAGGACTTAGCCTCGTACATTTCAGGTTGAACAGATCATCCCAAGGCTGGTTAATATTAATTTCCTGTTTAGCATCATTTTTTTTAATCTGGGAAGGGCGGGCGTTTTTTATATTTTTTATGAAAGTGGTCCGTAAAAATAAAATCCTCAAACATTGCCTCGTTTTTGTGGATTTTTGTTATTCTATCAAGGGATGATTTCCTGTCTTCACTATAGTTGTGGCAACTCACAACCTGCAATAATATATTTTGAAAACGGGAACCTATTTACTCTTATTCAAACATAAATGGGCCAATTCCGATGGCATCCGGCTATCTCCCACGTGGTATTGTTAGTGTGATAGTTTGGCGGCGGAAAAAGACACTTGGACTAAATAACATGATCTAGCCTACGAACACCCTCCACGTAAATTTTGCTTCAACTCTTATTATTAAATTTGTTAATTAGGGAGTGTTGTGATTCCATGATGAGGCTGAGCGATCCATGTCGATGATCATGATTTTGCAAAGCCGATAGGCCTGCACCTCGAGGGATGACGGCAAATTTTGGGTGGCCCTGAAAAGGCCCCCTGCGATAGCAACATGCGCTTTTAGCGGGATTGAGACCGTTTCCGAGAACCGTTATGATACCATACGGTATTATCACTCAGTGATAGATGGTTTTGAATTTCGAGAAATATTTGAACAACTATATATCAATTTGTGTATTTTCAATTCTGGTTTATAACTGTGCAAGTTTAAATGCACACCTAAAGCCTGTTTTATCGAACTTTTTGATTTGGCTGTTTCTGTGGTGGACACTGACGGGGAATTCTGGAAATGAATTAGAACACGGCCGATTTATACCATATAGAATATACAAGAATATATCTTTATGCTTATATTCCAAAGGATTGACGTATACAGAGAAACAATAAATTGGCAATGTTTGGCGGCCTCAGCCTTGACAATCTCGACTTCGGACTCCAAACTATATGCATCGCCGGATGAATGATGTAATTAGTTTATTAAACAGAAAATCGTTTGGCTTGTATCTTCATCTAGTTTCATTAAATTTATTCTATATGGTACAAATCGGCCGTGTTCTAAACGCGCATGTCGTTATCGCAACGGTTCTTTTCAGGACCACCCAAAATTTATCGTCATCCCTCGGGGTGCAGGCCTATCGGCTCTGCAAAATCATGATCATCGACATGGATCGCTCAGCCACATTACGGAATCACAACATACCCTAATTAACAAATTTAATAATAAGAGTTTGAGCAAAATTTACGTGGAGGGTGTTCGTAGGCTAGATCATGTTATTTAGTCCAAGTGTCATTTTCCGCCGCCAAACTGTCACACTAAAAATACCACGTGGGAGATAGCCGGATGCCATGGGAATTGGCCCATTTATGTTTGAATAATAGTAACTGGGTTCCCGTTTTCAAAATATATTATTGCTGGTTGTGAATTTCCAAAAATATAGTGAAGACAGGAAATCATCCCTTGATAGAATAACAAAAATCCACAAAAACGAGGCAATGCTTAAGGGTTTTATTTTTACGGACCACTTTCATAAAAAATTTTTTAAAAAACGCCCGCCCTTACCAGATTAAAAAAAATGATGCTAAACAGGAAATTAATATTAACCAGCTTTGGAATGATCTGTTCAACCTGAAATGTACGAGGCTAAGTCCTGCGAGAGTGTTAGCACTTCGTTGGTTAGCATAATGTCATTTATAATGCCACTTTGATCTGCTTAGCAATTTATCTAGTAAGCAATAATTCTCAATTGTTCCTAGATGGTCATTCACACACCAGGCTAACGGGAAATTTTGCAAGATTGGAATAAAAATGTCAACCTGAACAGTCACCAGGCTAATTAGTGTCTTACGAAAGCTATGAGCGCTTCAGTATTAATTATCAATTATTCGGGCCGGTTTTAATCATTCCCGAAACCCCAGATCTGGAAATATTCAAATTCTCCGTTGCTGTGATTACAACAACCAGCAATAATCTTCAATTGCCTCTGCAATGCATATTACAAACCGGCCTCGTTTTGATAGGATCATGCCCAATGCTGATGTTTTGATTTCGCATCCTGACTTCGCGCTTCACATTGTTTTTATTTCGCATCCTGAATTCGCGCTTCACATTGTTTTGATTTCGCATCCTGACTTCGCGCTTCGCATCCTGACTTCGCGCTTCGATTCCAGTCTTTGCATTGTTTTGTTTTGATTTCGCATCCTGGCTTCGCGCTTCGCATCCTGCCTTCGCCACTTCGCATCCTGGCTTCGCCACTTCGCATCCTGGCTTCGCGCTTCGCATTGTTTTGATTTCGCATCCTGACTTCGCGCTTCATGTTTTGATTTCGCATCCTGACTTCGCCCTTCGCATCCTGGCTTCGCCACTTCGCATCCTGACCTTGCGCTTCGCATCCTGACTTCGCGCTTCGCATCCTGACTTCGCGCTTCGCATCATGGCTTCGCACTTCGCATCCTGCCGTCGCATCCTGAATTCGCGCTTCGCATCCTGTCTTCGTTCTTCTCATCCTGGCTTCGCCGCTTCGCATCCTGCCTTCGCGACTTTGCATCCTGCCTTCGTGTGTCAGTCCAGATTCATAACACAATACAGCGATGTCCCTTCTCCGCCATCATATTTTACTTATGTCTTTGCAGAGTCGAAACCTGAAGATTGTGGTGCTGCTCCGTCGGTAGAACACGCTCGGCACGATTCCGTGGGCACAGAAACGTTTCCAGTCGGGGTTACTTTGACCTACACATGTGATAGGGGGTTCTCGTCCACAGCAGACAGCTCGACCACGACCACTTGTCAACGGGATGGTTCCTGGTCTGGGCTGCATATGAAATGTGCTAGTAAGTCACAGATGGGAAAGCCTGATTAAATGTAAACCTTCTGCGTGATATTTTCAAGAAAATACTGCGGTGAAGCAAAACAATACGAGTCGCCTCATCAGTGCGATCTTATAGAGTTTTCTTTCCAATCTGGACTGGACTGAATGCCCACTGGTTACGCAGTACTTCATATTGCAAACTCTGTTTATCTCACTGCAGTCTGTTCTATGCGAATACAATTTATTGTAGAACAACTACATTGGTATATCAAATTCAATATGTAAACATATTGCATTTTTGGTCGTTTATATTTGTAGAATTTATGGCATATAGTCCATTAGACCTGAACATAGATTTTATGTGACAGACCGAATAAAAAGATACAATGGTGTTGTCTAAACAGTTAGATATTAGTCACGCATACAATATGGAGACAGTTTTCGGAAATTCAATAAATAGTCATTACTGTAGATACTATATTATTCGTAGGTGGCATTGGAATAATTAATCCTTACTTTGCCAATTTCTTAGGTAGTTGCATAAGGGAACCAAACACATGTAGTTTATTGGAGAGTTTCTTTATTTTGTGGCATTTCGCCTAAAATTATTCTGCCGAACTGTCAGTTGGGCTCCGGGATTTCGCACTAAGCAGAAAGATTATATATCATATGAAAAAACAAAACACCGTGAAAAGAGAGCAATTTTGAGAATAAAGACTTAGTAAACTAATTGATAGACATGACCATAGATGAGTCCACTCTCAAATATATCGCACTGCAAATTCTTTTATACGCATATAATTGTATAATATCCAAAGAACTCGACTCCAGGTGTGAGTGGAGTCGAACCCTCCTGTCACCCGTTAGTCGTTCTCTCTTACACTGCTGTATCACATTGTCAATGTTTTGACGCCCTTTACCGCCTTCGACGCTATAGATGGTTTTAACCCCATCGTCATCTCCTCCTCTGTAACCGAATCTTCATTTATAGGTACATGTCACCAACCAGAGCTTTCCGATAGAAACGTTACAGTGGAGACGCTATCCAGATCGGAATTCAGGATCAACGAGACAGTCAAGGTGGGATGTGATCTGGAGCGTTATTACTTGAAGGGCTCCGGTACGCTCAGGTGTGGCGAGTCTGGACAGTGGGAAGGGCATGCAATGTGTGTGAGCTCCATTCCATGTAAGTAAATGTTTAGATCTTTAAATACGTTGATGATCCACTTACTTCATTCTGCAGCTCTCAAACACAAGCTATACTTTACTAAACTGTTTACTTGGTTCGGACATCCTAATTGACTACTTGCAATACACCCTGTGAGCCATATCTCTTTTTGCGCTTCCCGTTCAGACATCGTTCAGAAATCGTCGATTGACACCAGCGGTGAGTGAACACTACGTATTGAAAGCTCTGAACCAATCATAGATGATATGCTTGTTCATGGTCGTTCGCGGGGTGAACGTGACGAGAAAGTATTCTTTTGGGATGACAGAAGTTCCATACATTGGGCATAATTAGAACCCAGCCTGCGCTAAATCGGACACCGCTCAAATGATGTGCAATTAAAATCTTATGGAATCCTCAGCAATGTAGAACTTTCCGACATTCTGACGCAAATTTTCGATACTGAGTTTTTCGTGTGGAACGGTTGCAAATGTTTTGTGAAAAGTATAATATCTGATATTCTACAGGCAGCCCCCATTCACAAACAATTGCTTCCCTGGATGGTTACTTACGAGAGCTTTTTCGTATAACGCCAGTAGCACCAAATTCCAATCAGTTGTAGAGTACACCCTCGGTTGAGAATCAAAGGACGACCGACATATAGGTGTTAATGCTTTCGTAGCTTTCTAATTTGACTGGCTTTGCCAATGTACCGGTACCGAAATGTCTACATTGCATTCTGGCAACATGCTACAGTTTTGATCAGATGAAGTCCGGATTTGCCAAGCACGATTGTTTCAAAATAACTGAAGAAGGGATATTCATGAAGGCCAGTGCCAGTTATGAAGACGTCCAAGTTTGTTTCCAAGATTGTGTAACTATATACTATTGTGCCTGATCGCATCTCTGAGTACTTTGTGTACACTACAGTTTTGAGAGAGTCAAATCTTACTTTTTTCAGTTGACAGCTAATTTGAACCGAGCACACCGAGTGAAGACTTAAACACGAGGGCCAAACGCTTCTCGTCTTTCGGCTCAACTTCCCCCGACTTATCCTAGGGCTATATACGACGTGTGCCTATCGGCGGGGGTCTCGTGAAGGAGACGTAACCGTGCTGGATTGTAACACCACCAATGTTGATCAATGGGTGTGTGGAAAAATATGACGGAATGACATTGATTATATTGGTTTTAGATTCGCCGACATGAATGTTTTATGCAATGTGCTTTCACAACATCCTCCAGTTATGAATTCTGTTAAACATCCGTGTCTGCAGTCTCATTGTCAGAGACAAAATTCGGTTGACAAAGATTGTGTGTATAAATGTGGACATTTGTAAAGCTTCGTGAAGTTGGTCGGCAGTTTGTAAGTAATTCGGATTTTTAAGTAATCGAGATTTCCTCATGCGAAAGTGAAAAAATTTAAGTCGATCGACTTTCTGACTGCGATATAAAGTAATACGTAGAACCAATACAATACGTTTAATACATATTTTTCCGTACGCATATTTAACATGCACAAAGCAAGCATTTTACTTTCCACAATAATCTACGGATATCACCTTCCTTCATCCATCCCCCTAGACGTTTGGATCCCCACGTTTACGCCCGTGTATTTGTATGTATACGTGTACATGTACACTGGTTTTGTAGATTGTTCGCCTGGCCAACAGGACTACCGACGACTTCTCGGGAAAATAAGCTGGCATAACAACTGGACACACAACAAAGTACAAACATTCAATGATTGCCTAACCCTGTGCCGAGAAAAACCCGAGTGTCGTTCTGCCGACTACGAATCTTCACGCAAGAAGTGTTATCTTAGTAAGGCCAACAAGAGAGACCACACACGGTACTATAGGAGTGATGCCTCTATTTTGCATATCGACATGCTCTGTAAAAGTAAGTGTATATTTTGTTCATTTCAAGCAGGGGATGAATACCACCGACCCGGAAAGCGGAAAAAACAAATATGATTTGAAATAGAAATTCATCTTTCATCGTATCCGGGTCGTTTCCCTGCGATGAACAAAATCCCAGAGTTATGAATAAAATACAGATGGACTGCCACGAGTCCTAAACGCTATTTACCTTCCAGTTTGTACATGTAGTCTTTAGGTGATGATGATAATTTGTACCGCCTTTACCCTATCAGGCCTGTGTGGGCGGGGGAGGGGAGGATGATGTCCTCAACATACCAACAATCTAGAATATCTCCGAAACGACCGTAAATTAAGAGCTGACTCTCCATGAATTTATAGCATATCATATAACCGAGTAGATGATCATAGGTAAATTCAAAATGGCGGCCATGTTGGTGTGAATGAGAAATTGCGTTTATTATCGTTCGTCTTCAAACATTTACCTTTTAACTCGTAAATTGTTATAATTTTCTCTAAAATTTTTATTTCTCATCAGTTAACTATTATCTAATTTATTATCACGTAGTTTTAGCGGAGAAAATATCAGAAATATGAAAGTAGGAAAATCTAACTGAAAAATCGACACGAACATGCATTTTCGAATATGACGTCACTGACGACATGAATTTGGTAGAGCTTGACACGAAGATGCATTGGGGGAAGTTATGTCTCCTTAAAAAGCGTCGAGAGTAAGTACAATATTAAAAGTGGGGAGGGGGAGGGGGGGGAGGAGGTTCTGTAGCTTTTCATTTTATCTCAACAGCCAAGACCTAACGAATCCCAGAAAAAAATATTTGTAGGCTACACAATGTCCAAGTTCTCCCGCAATACACGTGTGGAAAGTCCGTCATATACAGCATATATCTGCATATTATCATGTGTTAGTATATATGAGTGAACTATATTTACAAAGCATGAACTTGCAGCAATGTTCTTGATTAATTGTAATTAAATTAAATCATAGTAATATAACAGGGGTCTGTTACGATATAAAATGTAACACAGGCACAGACGTAAATCTATATATAAACACATGTAGTCATCAAATACAAAATATTCACAGCAATCGGGTTTCCAGAAATATTAAGTTGTAGAGCACGTAATCATTAGCTATATATGATGTAAAAATCGCTGGAATGTTTCAATCGTTTCAGACCACCCATCGCAATTCTCATTTCAAATTCAGAGATGATACATGTAGACTTCCTCCCATTGTCAGAGATTATAAACTCCTAAAATTCTCAGTGTACACCATCCACTGCGCAGAAAAAATGCGGCCGCGCATGCGGACTCGGTCCGTTTCGCTTTCGATTGACACACGGAGTATCGTGGGAAATGCATTCAGTACACCTGTGAAAGAATTAAAAAGCTTTGTGCTAAAGTATTACACAAGAACACATGGTAAAACGTCTTCCTCTTTAGCTGTGACATCCTGGACCCACTCCGCTGGTTCGCTTATACGGACGATGCTGAATGGCAGAGCCATGCGCACAATACCGGCGCGCCACTATTTCAACCCCATTGCCATCAGAGGGAATCTAACAGGAGGAGCTATATTGACTGATGTCATGAGAATACATGTATATTGCACAGAGAGATGTTCCACAAATTTGACGAGAAACGTAGAAACATACGCTTTTTAGAAGAGCCGCAATGAGCTCCATTCGTGAACCAAAAACGCTAGAAGCATGCAAAATGGCCCAAAATGAACCTCGAATGAAAAGCTATAACGCCCAGAAGAAATCTGTCACGTTATCCACTATTTTGAAATGAAATCTCGAATTCAGACAAGAAATGTTAAAAAACAATGTGAACCATGATCGTTATTATCAATTTACTCGTGAGGCACATGGAAACAATGGACTCAAAGCGGAGAAAAGCTTGAATTTGATAAATATGTCCTTCTAGGTTGGAAAAATACCTAGTATCACATGGAAGACCTATACATAATATATATATAGAGGATATTGCATTGTTACGCCGGAATATCACAAATGTTTTTCGAGTGAAACACACAAGGATAACTCACGAGACACGAAGCGTGTAGAAAGTAACCCTTCATCTTTCACGAGAAAATATTTGTTTCAAAACAGGGTCTGAGGAAAGACGGGAAGTGTTGCACTTACAGAAACCAAAATGGTGTTCTGATGTAACAGATGAACGATGTTACGCAAAACGAAATAAGCGGGAACGCTTTTTCGTTCGCGTAAAAATAACTCTTTATGTTGCCGTCGTCAAGTCAATATATTAAGTAAATTATCTTTTTCGCCGCTGTCAAAACTGTAATGTATGAATATCAATACAGTGGATTGAATGTTGGATCACATTATCACGATCGACATCTCGTCCATGGTGCATGGCAGGGGATATTCTGATAACTTACGTCATTTATTCACTCACTTTCATTATCGCTCCGTCGGACATTTACCTCCGGGTGTGCGCAAAGGCCAACTGCGCATGGTTTGGGCGGAAGCAGCATGCTCATCATGGCGAAATTTGAGCAAGGATCTAAGTTGGTAGTTTTGTCCGTAATAAATATAGTATGTGATTAATTGATCGTTTTGACTCTTTTCAATTCACATGTGTCAATAAGTTTTTAAAGCAATAGTTGTCTTATTATCTCAATCAAGGCAGATTACGGACGGAACATAAGAAGCGAGTCTTTTATCTCTGGCGGCTGGTCCTCAAAGACGCATGCCGAGTCCAGCCCTGTCGAAGAAACTGTATTTCTGACATAACATAATCCGTCCAATATAAATTAACCACCATGGACCACGACAGAAAGGGGGAACAACTTTTCAATTCACATGTGTCAATAAGTTTTTAAATCAATAGTTGCCTTATTATCTCAATCAAGGCAGATTACGAACGAAACATAAGAAGCGAGTCTTTTATCTCTGGCGGCTGGTTCTCATAGACGCATGCCGAGTCAAGCCCTGTCGAAGAAGCTGTATTTCTGGAAACAACAGGCGAAACTTTGCCGGGAGCCAGATCCATGCGATAATTAACTTCAATCTATTTCCTCAAATTTTCATCTATCCATGTTTCCTGGCCCGCTCGCGTTAACAATGAAACGAAGGATCGTGATGGACTTTATAGTTTTCGCTTGCTCAGTGAAAAACATCACATAACATGCTGGATTTACCTCTTGAGATGATTATGCTGATCAGAATATGCGGAAATCATGGAGTGGGTAAACAATGGATTCGTTTCACTTTGTTCCTCACTATGCATTTTCGGCCAGATTACCGGTGATGCGTAACCATTTTGCAGAACATTTCTGCGAAACCTTTAGGGTCTGTTAAATCGGGTCACCTTTCTGCGTAACCTATAGGTTATGCACACAAAACCTGCTTAACGAACGATGGGTTACCTAAAGCCATGTTCGCGTAACCTATTTTTGGGTTGTGCAAATTTCTCAAATTTTGGGGCCTACTTTTGGTGTTCTCGATCTTTCCATTTAGTCGTATTCTAAGCATGAAAACTGATACTAAAATCGTAATGGCCCAAAACCAGAACACTATAAAAAGTGCTCAATTGTAACAGTTTTAGAACACTCATTTGGTATAAGAACAGCAGTGTTCAAACTATGAATAATTTGTATCATTTAGTCGTATTCTATATGTGCACACTGATCTTCAAATTGTAATAGCACTAAGTACTAGTATTCAAGAACAAATTCGTGTATTTCGAGAAAACTAGGAACATCAATGTAGAAGTTAAAAACACCAAAAGGACGCTTCAGGCGTACGAAGTTTAGTGTGGACCCACGCGCTGACGTTAAAGCGATATGACATTTCACGGGGCTAATTTGAGGGTTAATGGGTATAATCAGTCCGTCAAAAGGCAAGGTCTGTGTAACACGCATTTTAAACATTGTTTTCTCCATGTGCTGAAGGCCATCAGGATAGGAGGACGTCACAGTTCATTAGTATTTTCACGAACAGTTGTCAATAAGCCTATGGTCTTATGTGCGTTTTAACAAATATTCGGTTGGGAATGGTATAAGACGACATGCCCCTTGATCTTCGTTCTACCATCCTCATTGTCGGAGTTATAACTTCCTTTTTGGATGATTTCAATAGTAAAGCATTAAAGCTTTATCGATTATGATTAAAACAGAAAGTTAGATGCGCAAGTGTTGGAGAAGAGTGGGCTTCACACCGTCCTATTCAGTTTTGATATAATGAGCCAATCCACTGCGTCTGTTTGGTAATGAACGATGTTGTTTAGGCAAGAACCATACGCAAACATGTCGTGCGTCTCCGACCAGTCAGAGGATATATCTGACAATAGGAGGTGCACGATCTGATGACAGGAGATTGATTGAACCTTTGCAAGCGAAAATTAATGAATTATTGTACCTGATTCTCTGCAATTGTGTATAAGTTTTTCAAACTTGTCATGACGTTTAACGTTTAAGAAAAACGTTAGTAGTAGGGAAACCGTAAATTGAGCATCATTTCACCCGGATGTAAAAATGACGTCACTTCCGGTTTGGGTGAATGAGGCGTCACCTTTGGACATGTCTAGACTTGTTTGTTATGTACTGGGATTTTTCCCTGGCATGCCGCCATTTTGGAGCCGCCATTTTGGAGCCGCCAAGACAACTCTGGCTAATGAGGAGGTGTGCGATGCCGCCATCTTGAATTTTGTGGAAAAGGGGATGTATTCCTCCGCGGTGATGCGGTCTGGCGGTGATGCGGTCGCGGAAGAAAGCTTCCGCGGAGAAAAAGTAGTCCCTAGACTTGAAATACGCTGCATGGTCCGATTGGGTCGAGTGAGGTATCAAAGTGAAGCATCCGTGAAGGGGCATCTGATGGGCTGGGTGTGGGGTTGAAATATCGGCATTCTGCGCATGCGCGGTGGCCAAAGGGTATGGAAATAGACGTTTTGAAGCTAGGGGAGCCCCTAATGGTCCAATGGGGTCGAGTCAGGTATCAAAGTGAAGCATTCATGAAGGGGCCTCTGATGGGCTGGGTGTAGGGTTGAAATATCGGCATTCTGCGCATGCGCGGTGGCCAAAGGGTATGGAAATAGACGTTTTGGGTTCTAGGGGAGCCCCTAATGGGCCGATGGAGTCGTATGAAGTATCAATGTGAAGCCTATGTGAAGGGGCATCCAGTCATGGGTGGGTGCATGTAAAACTTTCTCCAAAAAAAAAAAGAAAGCGGAACACGGACTTTATCGAAAAATCCTGGAAAATGCCTGTATGGGGTATGGGGGGTATATAGGTCGCCAGGCTTAACGGGGCTTGCCTATCAATAGAGTTATCTCCCCCTAGTTTCAGGGTGGGTGTATGTAAAAATTTTCCTGAAAAAATACGGAATACGGAACACGGAATACTGGGGGTATAGGACTAGTCTTTTGTGTTAAATGCCGTCATTTACATCTGACGATGATACAGCTCACGAATCTCCAATGTACGAGTTGTCACAGCGAAACAGCTCACCAATTACCAGTATACGAGTTGTCAGAGCATTTCCATCATAGCTCTCTAGATTTGTATCTAATACCGCTTATGCCGGTGCTAGGGGCCGTGTGGTCATATCATCCAAGTTGCCACATGAACAGGTACAATAAAAGCGTACCTGAGATACAACACATATCACGAATCGTTAGATTCTTGGTATGTGCTTTAAAATAGGTTAACCAGAAGACTATTCTGTGAAGTCATGTGATGCAGTCAGTATGTCGGCACCTCTTCCCATTTCCCTTATATGTGTTGCAATTTATCGAAAAATCCGGAAAATGGGTATAGGACCAATGTTTGTCCCACTGGGAAACCTACTTCTATACATTTGCGGTATGGTTGTTTGGATTTGTTTTCTTAGTCTCGTCAAGACAAACATGATAGGAAGTGTCCCGGCACGAAACGGTGAAATTTTTGAAAAAAGTTCGAGGTCTGTCTATAGCCCATATAGACCCATATACGGGTTATGGGGGTATAGGACCAATGTTTGTGCCACTGGGAGACCTACTTCTATACATTTGCGGTATGGTTGTTTGGATTTGTTTTCTTAGTCTCGTCAAGACAAACATGATAGGAAGTGTCCCGGCACGAAACGGTGAAATTTTTGAAAAAAGTTCGAGGTCTGTCTATAGCCCCATATAGACCCATATAGTCCCATACTGGGGGTATAGGACCAATGTTTGTCCCACTGGGAAACCTACTTCTATACATTTGCGGTATGATTGTTTGGATTTGTTTTCTTAGTTTCGTCAAGACAAACATGATAGGAAGTGTCGCGGCACGAAACGGTGAAAATTTTGAAAAAAGTCACCGAGACCCATATAGTCCCATACTGGGGGGTATAGGACCAATGTTTGTCCCACTGGGAAACCTACTTCTATACATTTGCGGTATGGTTGTTTGGATTTGTTTTCTTAGTCTCGTCAAGATAAACATGATAGGAAGTGTCCCGGCACGAAACGGTGAAATTTTTGAAAAAAGTTCGAGGTCTGTCTATAGCCCCATATAGACCCATATAGTCTCATACTGGGGGTATAGGACCAATGTTTGTCCCACTGGGAAACCTACTTCTTGACATTTGCGGTATGGTTGTTTGGATTTGCTTTCTTAGTCTCGTCATTTAGAACATGATAGGAAGTGTCCCGGAGCGAAACGGTGAAATTTTTGAAAAAAGTCACCGAGACCCATATAGACCCATATAGTCCCATACTGAGGGTATAGGACCAATGTTTGTCCCACTGGGAAACCTACTTCTAGACATTTGCGATATGGTTGTTTGGATCTGTTTTCTTAGTCTCGTCAAGACAAACATGATAGGAAGTGTCCCGGCACGAAACGGTGAAATTTGTGAAAAAAGTACCATACCGCCCATATAGACCCATATAGTCCCATACTGGGGGTATAGCACCAATGTTTGTCCCACTGGGAAACCTACTTCTATACATTCGCGGTATGGTTGTTCGGATTTGTTTTCTTAGTCTCGTCAAGACAAACATGATAGGAAGTGTCCCGGCACGAAACGGTGGAATTTTTGAAAAAAGTTCGAGGTCTGTCTATAGCCCCATATAGACCCATATAGACCCATATACTGGGATATAAGCCCAATGTATGTATGTATAAATCCATACGGGGTGGACATGTTGGAGTCTAGGTGAGTCCCTGGTGGTCCAATGGTGTCATATGAGGTCTTATTTTGAAGCTCTCATGCAGGAGCACTTGACTAACTAATGGTTCGTACGTTGTCGATACTCTGCGCATGCGCAGCCTGGCTGTAGTATAGAAAGCAGGCATTTTGGGGGGGTGTGTGTGTGGGTGTGTTTGGGTTAGAGATGGGCTATTCACGGTTCGAATGGGTCGTATGAGGTATCCATGTGAAGCCTATGTGAGGGAGCCTCTGATGGCGTGGATGTGGGGTAGAAATAGGGTCATTCTGCGCATGCGCGGTAGCCAAAGGGTATGGACATAGAAGTGTTGGGGTCTAGGCGAGCCCCTCATGGGCCTATTGTGTCGAGTGAGGTATCCATGTGAATCCTAGGTGGGGGAGCATCCACCTGGACTAACATTCACGTGGTTTGGTGGGTCTGCGCAAGTGTGTGTGACGTCACTTCCGGTTTTTCAGAATGCTCAAACACTACTTCCAACTTTCCCGCACCCTGGCCCGACCCGCCCCGGCCGCAGCGCGGGTTCTCCGGAAGTGCACGTCATCTCCGGCAGTGCGGGGTTGAAATATCGGGTCAAAAGGTCAAAGGTCACATCCAGGTCAAAAGGTCTCCCTTTCGGCAAGGTTCGGAGGGGACAATGTTGCGGCATCGATAGTCAGAGCTTGAACCCCAAAAGGGGATTGTAAATTAACCTGGGAAGGATGGGCAGTTCCATTTGGACCAATCAGCGGTCGAGAAAAAAGAGCCAATGAGCGATCGATAAAAGAACCAATGGACGGGTACTAGGTACACGTCTGCGCCTACATCCGGGTACTAGGATGCTTTCGCCTACGTCCGCGCCTACATCCGGTTTCTTGTACACCCGGGTAATGTTTTCTGGACATGGATGGGTTACCTTTGGCTCCATTCTAGGCCACTGATTGGCTAATACGGTGTTCAAAGCCAGTTTCATGCATTATGCTCATATAACTTATGGTAATAAACTTAATCTATACGTGTTGGACGAGTCTTCACTCACCGTCTTCCTTTACACGCACCTCAATGAAATGCCCGCTCCAAACCTAGACCAAAACACGTACTTGGTCTGTGGGCTGATTTCATTGGCTCTATATTTTACTATAGTGCTCTTGCATTCTAACATTGATGGGTTACATTTTGGCCCCATCCTACATCACTGATTTCAGTTTGACTGAATCTCCACATTGGGCATTTATGCATTATGAATAAAACACACAAGACAGGGTTTTTTTTGGTGAGATCTCATTTTTTTATTCAGTGAACAACAACAACGTGAGAACAACCACGTGAAAACTGAAGCCCAGAATAGGGGGCTTGTACATTGAAAGAACTGAAGCCCAGAACAGGGGGCTTGTACATTGAAAGAACTGAAGCCCAGAACAGGGGGCTTGTAAACGTAAGCCCAGAACAGGGGGCTTGTGTACATTGAAAGAACTTAAGCCCAGAACGGGACTTGTACATTGAAATGATGGGCGGCCCAGTCATATACGAGTACATCGCGGTCCTCGGCCTTGGAGTACTCGTCAAACATCTGTACGATGGTAGATAAGGGTCTTACCCGGCATCGATGGTACAGGTAAAACAAGCAATATTGTCCGCACACCCTATTGGCCAGGCTTTGCAACGTTTGACTGTTCCAACACCACGTCTCTGTGCCTTGATCCATGAAGTCTGTTAAATCGGGATGGAGGGGTGGCAGGCCGTACGGGTCAAAGTATTCGCCCTGCTGTTCTGTCAAATACACGCCCACCCAATGTTCACCGGGCCGATCCATCGGGTCCGTGTTGAGAACGTAAGCAGCAGGATACATACGGTCTAATGGGAACACATCTCGGGCGAACACCCCTTGAAACACCATACGTGTCTCTGGGTCATTCTCCAGCACGGTGGTTATCTGGTCTGTATCCATGTTAGGTGGAGAAGTCACACAGGATGTTGCGCGCCTTGTCCACTTGAATGATGTTGTCAAACTCGGCGTAGCAGATCACATTGACGGTGCTCCGGAGGGCTCGTGCAAAGTGGATTTCCAACCGTAAATTGCCTTGCTTGGCGAGGGCCAGCTGGTGGTCGTTCTCTAAGGTGGGCGTCAAATCGAAACAGAACAACGTGTATCCGTTCCCGTAGTCCTCCCGACTGATGAAATTCCCTTCGTCCTGGTTGATTTGACCGGTGGCTGTAAACAGGCTCTGATAGGCTCGAATGAAATTCGCGCGCCTAAAGTTCGGTGTTAAGGCCGTGGCTGGCACCTGTTGTCCATCCACATGCAGGGCCACAAAATTGATGCCGAAATGTTTAAAGTCAAACGGGTTCTCTGGGTAGGCTCCACTGAAACTGGTATTTTCCACACAGGCCAGGATGAATCGTTTGGGTAGTTCCCCCAGGAACAGGTTTTCTTTGTTGGCGGTCATATTTCCAGCAGACACAGAGAACACTTTGGTTTGTACACGTCGGATAGGGTACTGGGCTGGTTTTGTTTCCAAGGCTTTCATGTGTCCCAATTGAACGGCTGGTTTCGGTTTCACTTTTCGGACATACAGGACTGCGTCTTGGATGACAATCTTATAGTCAGCTGCATGCCCGTCTACGTTAGTGGCCATCAAGGCGAAGGTCGGAGGCGCCCGTATCAGTCGGATTTTGATGGGGATCTTGTTCAAGAGGTATCGGTCTTGCATGAACATGTCTGCGTGCAGTCGACCCATGAGGTCCACCGCGACGCCGTTCGCGGTCAAAGCCTTCCGTTTGCTATATCCCGTATTGTCGTTCTCTGCGCCCATGTGCTCGGCTTTGTCCTGGTAGAATAAAGCGGCTGTCAGTTGAGATTTTTTAGCCTCTCGCCCATGCGACAACAGCGTCTCGATGTAGGCTCGATAGGGGTACGTGTTGGTCGAGTCACTGATGAGTTTGTCGCTGAGAAATATATCCACCTGTTGAAACATCGAGTGCAGCCAGAGATTCGTCGGGCCCACCGTTGCTTGGTCGGCGATTCTGGTGCCATCTCCATTGACGATCTTGGCTTTCACATGCAAGTATATATGGGCTAAATCCACATAGGCGGTATCCGCATTACTGATGGTGAACTCGATGGGCCCTGTTGCGTTGATGCTGGACAGCGGGAGATGCTCCACCCATAATCCTTGTTCGGCACTGGTCTGTGTGGGCGAGACGGTCCACAAATCAAATTCACTGTTGGTGGAGGGGCAGGACTCTGCGTGGATCAAGGACATGTTTTAAGAAAAGATATCCTGGGTCTTCGATGTGCGTCGTCGCTGGGTCGGTCGTCGACTGGTGCGTGGTCTCGGTGGGGCAGGTCTTTTATTCCCTACGGTGCGTTGTGCTTTGGCCACCAAGACGCCTCCCTGCTTCTTTGGCCCGCCGTTTCAAGGCTTCTTTGGGTGCCGTACCCCCCAAGACATCACCGGCGACTTGCAGTCCACTGCGTACCGCTTGTTTGCCGATTGCTTTCACCCCACGCGTCACCAAGGGCAGGAACGTTTTGACGATGCTCCCGAGTATGTTCCCCAGTCCATGTCCACGTTGCATGCGTGCACCACTAAAAACCGGAAAGCCACCCACGGCCTGTTGGGCATAATAGTCCATATAGCTGCGTGCATCGCACTCGTAAGGTACTTTCATTATGCGAAGTGGGGAGCACGTGCTTGTCGAAAATGAAGTGTCAGCACCACTTTCCCGCGTTCGAATGCCACCGGTCGTCCCGTGTCATCTCTTATATCCACCCTGATCGTGTTGATGTGGGTTTGTCGTACGGGCATGTGGGTGAAACTGTGGGTGACTTGATCTCCATACAACTTTTTAATGGGCACCACCCGTAACAGAGGTGTGTTGATATCGCCCACGATGTGGTTGTCCACCACGTCCGCGTAGACGTAGAGTCCGTACATACCCGACTTCATATCCATCGGGATCTCGCCTTGGTGGGCGGTGGGACCAGCGAACGTCTTTAGATCGAAACCCAGCATTTGCTGTAGGATAGGACTCAGTACGACACTCACCTTGCCGGTCACGATAAGCTCTGCCTTGTCGTTGTGTGCGTTGTAATCGAAGTCCACGTGATTCTTGAAGGGATAGGCTTTGATGGGTTTTGAAGTATTCGTGACCTCCCTTAGAGCCTTATAATGCAACAGTCTTGACAGCCCACCCATGAACTCCTTGGGAGTATCATATTGGCCTTCGGGGAGGGTGAATCGGGTGTCTTTTCCTTCGTAGGTCACCTCGCACCACACTTCATTGGCTCGCACGTTGTACCACGAGTAAGGGTATTGGATATGCATGAGGCCACATTCCCATCGTCCAGGTAAATGCAACGGTTGCGGTAACTGGGTCAAGTACTTGGCCACGGTGTTGTCCGGAAACACATCCAGCGAACTGTTACTGGGTAGGGTGAGGTAAAACATGGCGACTGAGCTGTCCTGCTGTTGCTGTTGGTTTTAATAGGTGTTCCAGGCCTTGGGCGGTTGTGTCCGGCGTCGTGTTCGTCGCGTTGACTTGCTACGTGTCACGGCTCTGGAGATGTGGGGTGTCCTGATCAAGGGTGGTTTTTTAAAGGTTTGAAAAGAAGGTGCCCGTTGTGGTGGTGGAGTTTTGGGGGGTGACTCCGGTTCCCATTCGGATTCCCAAGAAGGTAGTGGGCCACTCGGCGATTGCAGGGTTCGCTGCATAAAGGCCCAGCGGTGGGGGTTGCCCACCAAATCCTGTGGTACATGCATGTCTTTCAAGCCTTGAGCGAAGACCTCCCATCCTCGAGGATCGGTGTGCGACCTGCGTTTACGCATCAGGTCATTCACTAAATCCGTCATGTGGGTGCCGGGGACCACCTGATTCTGTACCAGTAGTTCGCCTTTATCATTCCAAGTCATGTTAGGATTCTGTTTCATCCGTTGTAATACCAGGCCAGCTTGTTTCTTGAACGATGCAGGTACACTCTTCAGCACTTCGTCTTCCACCCACTGTGGGCTGTGGGTGGTACCCCTGGTAATGGCGGCTGTTGGAGCGGTGCTGAGGTCGGCGGTGTGTCACGTGGTGGTGGTGGTGGTGGGGTAGAGAGGGTTTTGTATTGGTCCATGAACGTCATGTACCGTTGAAGGGTCTCATTGTACCGTTGTACTTTCTCACAATCGCTTAACCCCGGTCTCTGTAAGATCTGTTGCATCTCTCCATCGAGGGTTTATGGTGTTCACTGTAGGTGGGACAGGGTAGGGCGATTGGAGGTTTTGAAGGAGCCGTGGTTCGACGAGGACCATTTTTTTCGTGTGGTTCATTGTCGGCCGAAGAGTCCACCCAATACTGGACCCAACACGGAAGCGGCCAACGGCGCTAAGATGGCCCCGAGAAAGCCGCCTTTCTGTAACACCTTTTTCTTTTCTGTTTGAGGGACTCGCTTCTGGACTAGGCTTCGGAGACCTGTCTTATGCTTGGCCAACTTGATCTTCTGAGCCGGAGTCAGTGGTACGTTGCCTTTTAACAGGTTGTACCCGGTCTCGCACAGACAGCGTATAAGGTCAGGGTCCGCACTGCGTACAATGGTTCGGACCAACTCGGGTGGGGCCGTCTTCAATACACGGAGCGTGGGAGCGTGCTTCCGTACTCGCGCAGACATCATGTACAACTAATGCTAGAACCCACAACTCTGCTCTTTTTATCTACCTCAGAGACAAAGTCAACCCTGCTGTGGTATTCATTCTTTTTATTATTCCCCATCATCAAAACACACACACCCCAGCTGGGGGAGCCACTGTGGGTGTGTTTACATTATTTTTGCAAGTACACGTGATGGGTCTCTCCGGGAAAGATGCCGGTCCGTAGTCGAAGGTGGTCGGGGGTGGCTTGCTTGAGGTCGAAGAGCATATACCCGTGCTGAGGGGTTGTGGCATCTTTAAAGGCTTCCAACGCAAACGGTGTGCGACCGGGATACATCTGTCTCGCCAGGTGCAGCAGTTGAGTGGTATCTCTCGGGTTTTTGAAGACCATCAGGTAGTGGGCATTTAAGCTGATGTTCCGATGTTCTTTGTTTTCACTCAACAGATTCTGCACAATGTAGATAATGCTGAGCCGTCGATGGTGGCTGCCTTTGGTAAAGAGTTGCGTGACCCGCGCATCCGTCTCCGCCATGAGATCATCCAGAACCACCAAGGTGTCCGGTTCCAACTCGGCCAGGTTGGGTAGGCCTTCCACGAACGTGATGTGGGGCATTGCTGCATACGCTGCCTGCCATTCTCCGTAACACCACACGATTCGGGCAATGGTTGGGGTGATCATGCTGTCGGCGTGTTGAAGGAGCTTCCTGACGAAGTGCGTTTTGCCGGAACCTGTCGGTCCTGCGATGAGACACGTGAAGGGATGCTGCCAACGGGGGTCCATGGTTGAAGGTGTATCCGTTGTCGTGGTAACCCGCTCTTGTAAATTTGGTACGAGTGAACTGGAGTGGTGGTGGGTACAACGTCGGTCGTCGTTGTCTGTTCACTGCGAGGGATGATGGTGGTGGTGGTGGGTACAACGTGGGTCGTCGTTGTCTGTTCACTGTGAGGGATGAAATCCGATGGGTCTTCAGACGTACTTGGTGTACTTGGTGTAGATGTTGACTGTATACTTGGTGTGGAGCTCGACGTGGCTTGTACACGGGGGGTGGTGGTGACTGGGCTCGATACGGGGTTGACTGGTGCTATCTGTAGACTGGTTTCACTGATGGCTGGTGTTCTCAGTTGGTTAAGTAGCGTGCTGACATAGGCTACGTCGTAAAACACACCTCCGTACAACACACTCAGCAGGGTTAGCATTATCACCACAAAG
>JAVTVY010052774.1:0-25575 GCA_036873755.1 Hanleya hanleyi | reverse complement strand
CGTCCGTCCGTTACCGCATTTTAGGCAAAACCGCTTGAGACACAACCACCAAATTTTCAACACTTATTTATCTAGTGCTAAACCAGACGCCTATCGAAAGTGGCTCCCCTCGGCCCATATTTTACAGAGTTCTGCCCCTTTACAGATATATTAATTTCTATTTCTGTCCTATATGCCTGAATGTAACCAACTATATCTGCAGAACTGTGCTCGGTATAGCTACTATATTTTGGAAACTTATTTATATTGTTGTATTCTACAAGCCAACAAAGGATTACTCGCCTCGGCTTATGGAGTTATGCCCCTTTCGGATGTAATAATCTCCGATTTTGTTATTTGTAGCTGAATGTAGTTATTTCTGCAGATCCGTGTTAGGTACAGCTTATTCGTCTCGGTTCTTATTTCACAGAGTGCTAAGTCAGACGCCTATCGAAAGTGGCTTCCCTCGGCCCATATTTTACAGAGTTCTGCCCCTTTACAGATATATTAATTTTTATTTCTGTCCTATATGCCTGAATGTAACCAGCTATATCTGCAGAACTGTGTATGGTATAGCTACTATATTTTCGAAACTTATTTATATTGTTGTATTCTACAAGCCAACAAAGGATTACTCGCCTCGGCTTATGGAGTTATGCCTCTTTCTGATGTAATAATCTCCGATTTTGTTATTTGTATCTGAATGTACAAGTTATTTCTGCAGATCTGTGTTAGGTACAGCTTATTCGTCTCGGTTCTTATTTCACAGAGTGCTAAGTCAGACGCCTATCGAAAGTGGCTCGCCTCGACCCTTATTTTCAAAGTTATGCCCCTTTACAGATATATAATTTTTCTATTTCTGTCCTATGTGCCTGAATGTAACTAAGTACCAGTATACCTTGATCATCCCACATAGAACTATCTCTTCCCCAATTCACACTACACATGGGTCTCAATCACTTGGGGAAAGCCGAGGGGTTTTGATTAGATCAATCTCATGTCAATGATGCCGGCAAGACATCATGATGTTCCAAAAATATCAAATCCGTATCGCTGATCAGTATTCTTAATCCATAATATTCGTTGTAAAGTCTTAAGTGTTAGATCCGCTCTCCTGGCGACGAGGGCGAGCTCATATGCAGCTTGTATTCACAGGCGGGGGCTTTGAAAGGAGACCGGCTATAGGCTATAGACCGTTCTGTAGCTATATAGGTTCATAAAGGACCCAATAAGTATATAATAGGTCTATAATAATTTCTTTATCGCGTTTTGATCGCGGCTGAAGAAAAACACTCTCGCGACTACTAATATAATACACCAGGTTGAGATATTTAAATATGACAGTATTCCCCGTACCATTTTGTTTGCTTATATCGCCTGGTACTTCATTCACCACCTGGCACTGTAAATTTGAACTTAAATCTGCAGGTTTTCTCCGTATCAGTTTGGAATATAGGTAACCAATCGACCATTGCCAACTAACGTAGTATACCATAAAATAATTCCATAATAATTAGGGTTATCTCTCCGTAGATGTCATACACGTCAGGTAGTTTAGTATTACCGAGTGATAGCTCTCTGCAGCTTAGCGCCGTCGTTTGGTACGCAGAAATCAAACGTGCCATATATGTACCATACACCCGTGGTGTTCTATTTCTTTATTTTTCTAGAAGATGTGGTTAATAAAACGTTAGTTTGCGAGTACCTTGTGTATAAATGCACTGTATACACGTCAAAACAGATGAAAAGTAATATCCGGACCTTCAAAGTGATTAGCTATTTCTTAAAACTTCATTCCAGGAGTAATCGTGTTATTGTTGCTGACACATGCGCAGTTACCGTATTCTAATCCTAATTCTAATCCCCCTGTGTTGTCCTTTGAAAATATTTTGGACTTTTTATTTAATTTAGACGAACACTGACATTTCCATCGTGAGGCTCGGTAAATTCCCAATAGTACGAAACAAATTTACACGTCGATGATACTAATGGCTTCCACGGATAGTTCGATGAATACCATAGCTCCATTGACTAATTTGAATGTCATTTCTTAAATGCTTTCGAAACTCACGAAGCGTTTTGTCTGTGTATCAATACCGGTTCATTAACATCAGTAGGCTTAAATGTCAGACGTTTCTCTCTCGAGGGTTTCGCAAACTCGAGCACAATATCTTGCCAATATTTGGAATGCATTGTCTCGTCTGATAAGGTAACTATAACAAAGATATAATATTTTCCTAATACATGTCCCGGTGTGGCTTTCTAATTGAAAATGCGAAATGATATACTTTTGATCTTTTACTGCAGCTACATAAAGATATTAACATTTCCGTTCATTATTATTGCATGAAATCTGATAGCGCTAATGGCGCCTGTGCCTGTTCTAACAAATACCACGTCTCCAATGATGGGACAGTTCATCTCGCGTCTATATGTGTGTTGTTTTAAATGTTATGTGTTTCTGTGGGAATTGAGGTGAATGTCAAAATATATTGATTCAAATAATGTTCATAACATACTATAGAAAGTAAAAGCGCCATCTACTGGACAAACTTGTGAACATACCTTCTCGCTTTCTCTTCGAGCGTCTCACGAGAAGACTTATTGGAATTAGTTTACTCAAATAATGGTGTTGATATCAAACCCTCTCTTCTCGTAAGTTTAATGCAAAGTCAACTTCTAACACCTGCACAAGAAAAGTTCAATTTATCAATGCGTAAGCTGTTGCATTAATGCATTAACTAAGCTGAATTGTTTTAATTTGTGAGTGCTAAACTCGGCAATATTCGTCGCTAGTTAACGTTTTATTGTTGAAAAATATAGGCGGATCATATGAAACTGATAATTCATGAAGACTGTGCTGATCTTTAGTGGAGTAAATACGAAATCAGATAGAACAAACACTGGGAAGAAGTTGATCACTTGGCATGGAACTGCACGATCAATTTGGACCCTTGAAGGAAGAAAAAGGGGAGTATACCGCTGGACAATGTTGAAGAGCACAGGATCTTGGGAATCTGGGACAATCGGAAGGTCTCCTTTATAACATGGCAATGTGACTAACGTCACAGGACCTACGAAGTAGGGTTTGATATGATTTAAGTGTATACTCGAGAGATGACTTGGGGGCCCTATGTGCTACCGTGAGAGAATTTATATAGCAGTCTCTAATTGACAGTGGGTACTATTAACTTTCCCAGACGTCACCGCTGGTGTGTCATTAGCGTAGCAACTATTATCGCCCTCCGTTCCTATTGCCATGGACACTGATCAGCCCAGCAGTACAGCACGAGGTCACCCGACCAAGTCTTGACCGGGCTCAAATTTCGCTTAACTTCGGTGATTTTACAAGAACCGGTGTGTCCAACGTGATATGCCATATCAGGGAACCTTCAAAGGTCACAGTGAAACATACAGCCAAGGGTTCCCGATGGGCATGAGAGTGCACTCGCTGAGCCATCAATAAATAATAATAAATAATTATAAATCAAATTTTCATCAGAATGCAGTCAGCTCAGAACTTGCTGTTAACAATGTCCTAATGCACGTTCATGCCAAAAATCAAGGTTCTAATGTCAATCAAGGTTCTCCTTATTTTACCGACGAAAGGTTTCGGATGGACTCACTCACTCACTGACTGACTACCGGACAATTTGCAGATGGTAGCCTACTTCGTAGGAATATTTTTGACTGCTATTAGAAGATGCATGAATCTAATATATTTCCCAAACTTTCAATTTTGTTCTCTTTTAATGTAATTATTTGCAGAAACTTCATTCCAGTAACAAAAATATCACCAATATATGCATCCTCACTGAGCGAGTTCTAATATCTTTTGGCTACGACTGACAGCCGATGCCGACATTCCTCAAAGTGTAGCTTTTTTGTTGGAAAGGTTTACTCTGTTTAAAAATGTGGAATCATATACATTTAACTTTTTACTGAAATTGGCAGACACTAACACTTCCGACCTAAAATCGAAGGTAAATTCCCAACGGAAAAGGAAACAAATATTCCCTCGTACACTGATGGCGCAGGTGACCACGTCGGTGTTGTAACAAAAGCAACATCAATTTGTTTTAATGTCATGGGTGTAAATTTCCTATAAAATATGCATGAGTCGTTGCAAAAAATGTCAAAACATTTGGATTCAAATGAACATGTTTAATGAAATATACGTATGGCCTACAGAGACCCCATATTTCGACACTTCACCGTATTACCTTGGTTTACACACACCAACACTCTTGTTTTGAGGGCCAATGGGTGAAGGAAGTTTGTGTTCTGATATAAACGGCCTATGTTAATGGTGGTGCGACTTTCTCAGAGAGTATTTTGCATACACTGTGATGTTAAATTTTGCTTAAGTGCGCATGCGTAAACCAGTTATCAGGTTACAGCGAGATACTATCATGTTTGGGAGATATATTGAAAAATTGCAAAGATTTGTGTAGATTATATTAGTTTGGCCCGATATGGGGCAGTTCGAAAAGAAACCGGACAATCACAATCACCCAGATCACGAAAATAAATATACGATTTCTCTGTTTTGTCAAGTATTAATCACCAAACAAAACTTGAGTGGAAGGTTCACTCAGCTAACGGTGAATATTGTTTCCACTCAGACTGAGTGAAAACAAATTTAGAGCTGATTTTTGTTCTCAGATATGAAAATCCCCCCAAAATTGCGCTCAAAAAGAGTAAAGTTCACATACTTTGAGTGACATTAACATTTGGGTGAAATTCTATCAATTGTTTTAGATAGTAGCTAATTTTCGGAATATATGAATAAATCAATCATGGTAAACTTGATAGATTTTCTAAAAGATGGACGACGGGGAGTACATATTGAAAATTACGAAAATGCCCGTCTACTCCCAAGGATTTAATATCGCACACATCTTGGACCTGAGGTAACTTTACATTCCTCACTCCTTCTCGAGTCATACAACACATAAAGATGGTTATGCGTGAAACTTTCTCTTCTTAATCGGAAATATACGCCATAGTTTTTGAAACAGAAGCTTTGAACCAAAACAAAATTCCATACCAACAGATGGAGTGAGGCTGCAATGCTTTACCTCAAACAGAATAGGAGGGTTTGTATGGCTTAAGCCGCACAGGGCGGAAGCGGAAGCGGGGGGGGGGGGATTGGGGCGAGGTATGCTTTAGCCAAGACAGATGTAGGGGTGGTGACAAAGGTAGTAGAGAAAGAGCATGCAAAAATGTTAGTATTGACCTTTCAAATTGCATATCATTAAATTTTCAGAGTTCAATGCTGCAAGTTTTGCCCCCAGTCACTCCCATGTATTTTATTCCAGAGGTCACTTTCGTTTACGACCTCGATCATATTTACTGCTAGAGATCAACAGCGCGTTTTGATTCTCCACTCCATGCAATATTAATTTACTTCCAGAGGTCACTTCCGGTCACGTGCGACACAGGTGACGTTATTTCGCTCGATCTAACGAACCAATCATCAAAAGAAACGGACCAGTTAGCGAGTTAGAAAACAACCAATCACGTCGTATTTTCCAACCATTGGAGTAGAATGAACCAGTGAAACTAAGGTGGACGGGGTTAAAGTTCGCAGGCTGGCCCCATCAATAGACCCACTTTTCTACATCGGTATTCACTTTTGTCGAGTACCCACGAACCCAGATCAACATAATCACTCAACCATGTCGACAGTCTTACTCTCCCTTACTCTCTGATGCTCAAATTGAATAGGTGATTGATTGATTAAAATTGTGGTTTACAGACCGCTTCCCATTCGGCCTATCATCATTATGCGTTTATTCTCACATATTAAAATTTACATTGCTGACATTACATTAATCATATTATTGGGTTGATGCGTAATCATATATTCTAACATTCATATAACATAACATGCGTTAGTATATGTGCTCGGGGATTAACGAGTGAGGGAGAGAAGATGTATACAGAAGCTTTTAGTTGGAAGTAGGAATTTAAGTGTATATAATTAAGCATGAAACTGTACATAACTGTACTTGATTCATACTTTTCTCGTGGAATGTCTTGGTGGTTAATATAGGCATTGTTCCCGTCGATTACACGTGCGCCGTTAAAGTGAACGTAAAGGCTGTGACAACATACACGCGATGTGGAAGAACTATATTAAAAGTATCAGTTGGCAGCAACAAATATTTTTTGTGATTTTTTCTCTTCCGAAAAAATAATTCCAAACACCGGAATAATTGACTGGTGCAACAATCGACTGGAGTCGGCCATGTTCGTCTATTTAGTAGCCTTGCGCCAATGAAAACGCTTCCTTGTAGCACGTGATATTTTCCTGTGACGTAGTATCACTTTGTTGTGGCTTTACTGTAACACGAATTGTAATGGCGGAGGTGGGGGGCTCGGTTGTTTCAAGCGTGTTTTGACTGTGTTGCGTGTCTCCAGCAAGTGTTTACCGAGCTGAAACTTGTCAGGGCGCAGTGATGGCAAGCAAAATACATCCGTCTCAGGTTCTCCTCTGCTACCGCTACAGTCGGATAAGTTATCATTACACAGATTCCCGTTAGGGAAGCCGGGACTCAAACAGTGGCTGCACAACATCGGCAGACTAGACTGTACTCCAACCGAGAAATCTGTGCTGTTTTCGGTCTATTTTAAAGCCGAATGTTTCCATCCTGACCTCTACGGAAGGCTGATGTTGACGCCCAGCAGGATAGCCAGGAGGCGAAGGAAATTAAACTTTAAAGAAGATGCAATCCCAACAGAATTGTCGCATCGTAGATCAAAGACACCGAGATCAACAACATCGATTCAGAAACGTCAGAGTGTGGAAGTTCTAAACTTTTAAGTGAGGTAGGCATATTATACGAAGTGTCGAAATCTAGGTCTTCGATAACATGTTTACATGCTTACTGCGCTTTCTAACTCCACAAAGTAGAGAGCTCCCAAGGTGATACGACGTCACTGCTCTGAGGTGAGATAGCCAACATGGCTGCTGCCGGGGAACAATAAAACAACAGAGATAATTTCGTTCCTTCTCTTGTTGCTGCTGTTTGATACTTTCATTGTAGTTCTTTCTCACAGAGTGCATGTTGCCTCAGCCTTTACGTTCACTTTAAACATCCTAGAAATATGTGAGCCCAGACAATCTACGACCTGACTCATCTGGCCCATCTGATTGGCCCCACTGCATTCAATGACCCGTATCCAACGTCGTCACTCAACCCTAATATGACAACCCCCACACACCCTCCACTCTCGCTGCTACGATACAGTCGTCGTCTATATCACGAGAGCTTAAATACGACACTCACCATGATATATATATATGGACCACGCTTGGTCCAACTAGTCCCAGTTGATTGGATGTAAACTCATTTACCCCGCGCTTTTGGATGTATTTTGTTCCAGGAAAATCCTAATTTTACATCAGCCTGCCAGTCAAGTGACCGGATGTGACCTCGTCGCGTTGCAATGACAAACCCGGTCCGTTGTCATAGGTTACACAACCACAATCCTGTTCCCTCCACGATTTCCCTCAACAAACAATCGAAGATTTATTTTTCCGCATGATTTCTCGGAAAAGCGACTTCTCCACGGCAACCGCAGGTCCAAGGCCAAAGGTGAAAGTTCACACCCTACATTTTTCCTACATGATTTCATGCCACATATCCGTGCAGATTCGCACTTCTCATACTACTATTCACACTCTAGTTGAAAATGTTCGAAATTATTTTCACTCTGCAAGTGGAAATATTTACATGTTGATTTTCACAGGGGCGCACCTTGCTGGAAATATATCCACTGAGGTGCAATAGATAATTACTTTGCAATAATATTCAGATAAATTTTAATAATAATGAGAGCAGATTGTGTCGCTGAGTAGTATACAAAAGACCGATTCACGTCCTTTTCACCCGGATGTAACTATGACGTCACAACTTCCGATGGTGGCGCCATCTGTACACTCTGGATGCAAGGGAGACAACTCGGACAAATAAAGGCATGTACTGACCTATCTAGGCTATAGTTCCGGCAACCTTTGACCTCGAATTCTTCCGCGGTGATGCGGTCATGTCTGGCGGTGATGCGGTCGCGGGAGAAAGCTTCCGCAGAGAAAAAGTAGTCCCTAGACTTGAAAAACGCTGCATGGTCCGATTGGGTCGAGTGAGGTATCAAAGTGACGCATTCGTGAAGGGGCATCTTATGGGCTGGGTGTGGGGTTGAAATATCGGCATTCTGCGCATGCGCGGTGGCCAAAGGGTATGGAAATAGACGTTTTGGAGCTAGGGGAGCCACTAATGGTCCAATGGGGTCATATGTGGTATCCATGTGAAGCATTCGTGAAGGGGCATCTGATGGGCTGGGTGTGGGGTTGAAATATCGGCATTCTGCGCATGCGCGGTGGCCAAAGGGTATGAAAATAGACGTTTTGGGAGCTAGGGGAGCCCCTAATGGGCCGATGGAGGTGTATGAGGTATCAAAGTGAAGCCTATGTGAAGGGGCATCCAGTCATGGGTGGGTGCATGTAAAATTTTTCATGAGAAAAAAAAAACGGAACACGGACTTTATCGAACAATCCGGGAAAATGCCTATATGGGGTATGGGGGGTATATAGGTCGCCGGGCTTAACGGGGCTCGCCTGTCGATAGAGTTATCTCCCTCTAGTTCCAGGGTGGGTGTATGTAAAAATTTTCCTGAAAAAATACGGAACACGGACTTTATTCTAAATTACGGGAAAATGCCTATATGGGGTATGGGGGATATAGGACCATCCTGGGAAACCTACTTCTCGACATTTGCGGTATAGGTTGTGGGGTCTCGTTTTCTTAGTCTCGTCAAGACAAACATGATAGGAAGTGTCGCGGAGCGAATCGTTGAAATTTTTGGAAAAAGTTCAGGGAGACCCATATAGTCCCATACTAGGGGTATAGGACCAATGTTTGTCCCACTGGAAAACCTACTTCTAGACATTTGCGGTATGGTTGTTTGGATTTGTTTTCTTAGTCTCGTCATTTAGAACATGATAGGAAGTGTCCCGGCACGAAACGGTGAAATTTTTGAAAAAGTACCATACAGCCCATATAGACCCATATAGTCCCATATACTGGGATATAAGCCCAATGTATGTATAAATCCATACGGGGTGGACATGTTGGAGTCTAGGTGAGTCCCTGGTGGTCCAATGGTGTCGTATGAGGTCTTATTTTGAAGCTCTCATGCAGGAGCACTTGACTACACTAATGGTTCGTACGTTGTCAATAGTCTACGCATGCGCAGCCTGGCCGTAGTATAGAAAGCAGGCATTTTGGGGGTGTGTGTGGGTGTGTTTGGGTTAGAGATGGGCTATTCACGGTTCGAATGGGTCGTGTGAAGTATCCATGTGAAGCCTATGTGAGGGAGCCTATGTGGATGTGGGGTAGAAATAGGGTCATTCTGCGCATGCGCGGTAGCCAAAGGGTATGGAAATAGACGTTTTTGTGGTCTAGGCGAGCCCTATTGACCTTTGACCTCAGACATTTGAATATGACGTCACTTCCGGTTTGGGTGAATGAGGCGTGACCTTTGGACATGTCCGGACTTGTCTGTGTTTGTCATGTACTGGGGTTGCGCAAGTGTGTGTGTGTGACGTCACTTCTGGTTTGGGTGAATTCACCGGGATGTAAAAATGACGTCACTTCCGGTTTGGGTGAATGGAGCGTGACCTTTGGACATGTTGGGTCCAAAATGGCGGCATGTCTAGGCGAGCCCTATTGACCTTTGACCTCAGAAATTTGCATATGACATCACTTCCGGTTTGGGTGAATGAGGCTTGACCTTTGGACATGTCCAGACTTGTCTGTGTTTGTCATGTACTGGGTCTGCGCAAGTGTGTGTGTGTCACTTCCGGTTTGGGTGAATGCTCAAACACTGCCTCCAACTTTCCCGGCCCGCAACCTGGCCCGGTCCGCCCCGGCCCGCCCCGGCCGCAGCGCGCGCGCGCGCGCGGGTTCTCCGGCAGTGCGTGGATGAATGTAGGGAGAGGTTAAATCCACGCCTATTTCACCCGGATGTAGAAATGACGTCACTTCCGGTTTGGGTGAATGGGGCGTGACGTTTGGACATGTCCAGACTTGTCTGACCGCCATTGTTGGAAAATGGCGGATAATGGCGGATAATGGCGGAAGGTGACCGCCATTGTGGGAAAATGGCGGCTAATGGCGGATAATGGCGGAAGGTGACCGCCATTGTGGGAAAATGGCGGATAATGGCGGACAATAGCGGAAGGTGAACGCCATTGTGGAAAACCCCCACAGACAGGTCAGTACATGCATTCCTATGATGTTCACGCATAATAAAAGGATTGATCTGTAATCTGGGTCGTTGTTGTTCTTCTCTTTTTTGGACTAACCCATCAGAATAGTACGTATCACGGACTACACCCGACGTCTAGGCGCGCATGTTTGACATGGTCTATAAAACACGTCTCTCTGGATCCTACACCTTCATTTCTCTTCACGCTCACGTCGGAACCAGCGACGGCTGGTTGGCCTCACAATAGTCTGTGCCCTATTGACCCTGGCGCTGTGGTATTGACAGTGGGACTATAAATACGGGAGTCAGACAGAGTGTGCGTCATTCAACGATCGTCATTGGATCAAGCATGTCACCCGTCCTACGAGCCATCCTGCCCCTTATACCCCGGGTGGGGTTACACGTCTATGAAGATAAAGTCACCCTCGTGGAAGACCGTGGAGATGTTTGCTGGTCGCCCGCTGAGACCGTATCGAATACGGTTACGCTACACCGTGACGGCTGGACCAAATTTAAACGGGTGTTGAGCGGCGAGCTCGATGGACACGTCATCCAAATAGACAATGCCATCTACGTATACCTTCTTTCCACGCCTGGACCGCTACCAAGACCCTACGCGAAGCTTCACCCTAGACCCCGATCTGTGGACAGCCTTCGAGAAAGTGGTGCCTATCGTGGACCAGCTGTTTACACCGGACGAGCGGTCATCAGACGAGTTGGAGTGGGCTCGTGCCCTGAGAGAAGCGGTGGCAGAACCCAATGAACAACTGTCTAGTCATGAACCAGACGACGATGCCATTGATTACCCGGCTAGACTCAGTCAGCCCAGTGACATGACCACCTGATCCTTTGATCTCACGGGGTTCTCCCAATAAATACGAGAGACAGTCAAATCTGGTACCATTCACGTACTGACCATGACGGAGCATATAATACTGGCGTATCTCAGCTTGATCCCCGAGGTTTTCCTGCACGTGTATGCGGATAAGGTCGATATCATGGAGGAGGTGGGAGACATCTGTGATGCGGACCCTACACAACCGTGCCCGGCTCACATTCGTCTGTCCCGAGAGAGCTGGACCAAATTCAAACGGGTGTTGTCTGGTGAACTGGACGGCGACCTCATCCACTTGTGTCACGATGTGTACATCCGACGCGGCCCTTTCTTTGCTCAATTGGCTCGGCTAGATGGGGATACAGTGCATTTTACCCTTCACCCTGATCTATAGTCTGCATTGGAAGATGCCGTGGTAGATGTGGTTCAAGTGCTTATCAAGCGGTCATCAGACGAGTTGGACTGGTCATTTACCATGGACCCTGTGGAAGCCAACGAAGAAAATCAGAAAGAAACTCCGGCCCAAGATATACCCGTTATAAATAAACGATAGAGCCAGTGTCCATCATCATTTTGTCACCATGAAGCGCTGGGAGAAGGTGTTGGATAACTTATACTACAGTTCCGACTGTCCGGCGACCTATAGTGCATTGTCGGCTCTCTATCGAGCGGCCAAATCCCAGGGGATACAACATGCCCAAGTCCGAGATTGGTTAAGAAAACAAGATACCTATACCTTACATCGATCTGTCCGTCGCCATTTTCTACGGAACCGGGTCATCGTGGGAGGAATAGATGCCCAGTGGCAAGCGGATTTGGTCGATGTGAGCGCCTTTGCCAAACACAACGATGGGAATCGGTATATCTTGACGTGCATCGATCTCCTATCCAAGTATGCGTGGGTGGTGCCCATCCGGACGAAAACGGGGGCGAATCTCATAGCGGCGTTCAAAGACATCTTCAAGACCGGGCGCAAACCTTTGTATTTGCAAACCGACGAAGGCACGGAATTCCTCAACAGACCGTTCCAACAGTTTCTGAAAGCCCAGAAGGTGTTTTTCTTCCATACGTACAACGAGACCAAGGCTTCCGTGGTGGAAAGGTTCAACAGGACATTCAAAGGCCGCATGTATAAATATTTCACCTATAAGAATACAAGGCGGTACATCGATGTTCTCCCGAAACTTGTGAGTGGTTACAATCGAGCCTATCACCGGAGTATAGAGAGAGCCCCCATTACCGTGACCCAACGCAAGAAGCCCAAGCTCGGCGTGTCTTGTACCCCAGGCCATCGCAGCGAACGCCGAAGGCGGTGTACAAGGTCGGAGACCCTGTACGGATCAATAAAGTCAAAGGTCAATTTGAGAAAAGTTACTTGCCCAACTGGAGCGATGAGCACTTCCTGATTAAACGGCGCCTACCCCGACAGCGGCGAGTCTATGAACTGGAAGATCTTCAAGGGGAACCGTTGCTAGGGACGTTTTACGAGACGGAATTACAGCCTGTCGTAAAAACACAGCAAAACTACTACACGGTGGAGCAGATTTTGAAAACGGAACGTCGACGTGGCAAACTGTTTCATTTCGTCAAATGGCAAGGCTGGCCCAGTTCCTTCAATTCCTGGGTCGCTGCCAACCAGGTGAAACGACTATAAAGCCAGACACCACTGCCGTTATCCTTCATTCCACGTCCGACCACAGTGCTATGGACAAACAGCAGCTGCCTCTGAACACAGCGTCTCCCAAAACGCGCAAAACGCAAGTAGGCTTTGTGGTGATAGTGCTAACCCTGCTGAGTGTGTTGTACGGAGGTGTGTTTTACGACGTAGCCTATGTCAGTACGTTACTTAACCAATTGAGAACACCAGCCATCAGTGAAACCGGTCTACAGAGAGCACCAATCAACCCCGTATGGAGCCCAGTCACCACCACACCCCTTGTACAAGCCACGTCGAGCTCCACACCAAGTATAGAGTCTACAGCTACACCAAGAACACCCACTACGTCTGAAGACCCACCGGATTTCATCCCTCACAGTCAACAGACAACGACGACCCAAGTTGTACCCACCCCCATCATCATCCCTCGCAGTGAACAGACAACGACGACCGACGTTGTACCCACCACCACTCCAGTTCACTCGTACCAAATTTACAAGAGCGGGTTACCACGACAGCGGATACACCTCCAACCATGGACCCTCGGTGGCAGCATCCCTTCACTTGCGTCATCGCAGGACCGACGGGTTCCGGCAAAACGCACTTCGTCAGGAAGCTCCTTCAACACGCCGACAGCATGATCACCCCACCCATTGCCCGAGTCGTGTGGTGTTACGGAGAATGGCAGGAAGCGTATGCAGCAATGCTCCACATCACGTTCGTGGAAGGCCTACCCAACCTGGCCGATTTGGAACCCGACACCTTGGTGGTTGTGGATGATCTCATGGCGGAGACGGACAGTCGGGTCACCCAACTCTTTACCAAAGGCAGCCATCATCGACGGCTCAGCATCATCTACATTGTGCAGAATCTGTTCAGTAAAAACAAAGAACATCGGAACATCAGCTTAAATGCCCACTACCTGGTGGTCTTCAAAAACCCGAGAGATACCACTCAACTGCTGCAACCTGGCGAGGCAGATGTATCCCGGCCGCACACCGTTTGCGTTGGAAGCCTTTAAAGATGCCACAACCCCTCAGCACGGGTATATGATCTTCGACCTCAAGCAAGCCACCCCGAACATCTTCGACTACGGACCGGCATCTTTCCCGGAGAGGCCCACCACGTGTACATGCAAAGATAATGTAAACACACCCACAGTGGCTCCCCCAGCTGGGGTCTGTGTGTTTGATGATGGGGATAATGAAAAGAATGAATACCACAGCAGGGTTGACTTTGTCTCTGTTCTCTGAGGTGGATAAAAAGGGCAGAGTTGTGGGTTCTGGCATTAGTTGTACATGATGTCTGCGCGAGTACGGAAGCATGCCCCGACGCTCCGTGTATTGAAGACGGCCCCACCCGAGTTGGTCCGATCCATTGTACGCGGTGCGGACCCTGACCTTGTACGCTGTCTGTGCGAGATCGGGTGCAACCTGTTAAAAGGCAACGTACCACTGACTCCGGCTCAGAAGAGCAAGTTGGCCAAGCATAAGACAGGTCTCCGAACCTTAGTCCAGAAGCGGGTCCCTCAAACACAAAAGAAAAAGGTGTTACAGAAAGGCGGCTTTCTCGGGGCCATCTTAGCACCGTTGGCCGCTTCCGTGTTGGATCCAGTATTGGGTGGACTCTTCGGCCGACAATGAACCACACGAAAAAAATGGTCCTCGTCGAACCACGGCTCCTTCAAAACCTCCAATCGCCCTACCCTGTCCCACCTACGGTGAAGACCATAAACACCCTCGATGGAGAGATGCAACAGATCTTACAGAGACCGGGGTTAAGCGACAGTGAGAAAGTACAACGGTACAATGAGACGCTTCAACGGTACATGACGTTCATGGACCAATACAAAACCCTCTCTACCGCACCACCACCACCACCACCACCACCACCACGTGACACACCGCCGACCTCAGCACCGCTCCAACAGCCGCCATTACCAGGGGTACCACCCACAGCCCCACAGTGGGTGGAAGACGAAGTGCTGAAGAGTGCACCTGCATCGTTCAAGAAACAAGCTGGCCTGGTATTACAACGGATGAAACAGAATCCTAACATGACTTGGAATGATAAAGGCGAACTCCTGGTACAGAATCAGGTGGTCCCGGGGACCCACATGACGGATTTAGTGAATGACCTGATGCGTCAACGCAGGTCGCACACAGATCCTCGAGGATGGGAGGTCTTCGCTCAAGGCTTGAAGGACATGCATGTACCACAGGAATTGGTGGGGAACCCCCACCGCTGGGCTTTTATGCAGTGAACCCAGCAATCGCCGAGTGGCCCGCTACCTTCTTGGGAATCCGACTGGGAACCGGAATCACCCCCCAAAACTCCAATACCACAACGGGCACCTACTTTTCAGACCTTTGAAAAACCATCCTCGATCAGGACACCCCACATCTCCAGAGCCGTGACACGTAACAAGTCAACGCGACGAACACGACGCCGGACACAACCGCCCAAGGCCTGGAACACCTATTAAAACCAACAGCAGCAGCAGGACAGCCATTACCAGGGGCACCACCCACAGCCCCACATTGGGTGGAAGACGAAGTGCTGAAGAGTGCACCTGCATCGGTCAAGAAACAAGCTGGCCTGGTATTACAACGGATGAAACAGAATCCTAACATGACTTGGAATGATAAAGGCGAACTCCTGGTACAGAATCAGGTGGTCCCGGGGACCCACATGACGGATTTGGTGAATGACCTGATGCGTCAACGCAGGTCGCACACAGATCCTCGAGGATGGAAGGTCTTCGCTCAAGGCTTGAAAGACATGCATGTGCCACAGGAATTGGTGGGGAACCCCCACCGCTGGGCTTTTATGCAGCGAACCCAGCAATCGCCGAGTGGCCCACTACCTTCTTGGGAATCCGACTGGGAACCGGAATCACCCCCCAACACTCCACTACCACAACGGGCACCTTCTTTTCAGACCTTTAAAAAACCATCCTCGATCAGGACACCCCACATCTCCAGCGCAACCCCAGTACATGACAAATACAGACAAGTCTGGACATGTCCAAAGGTCACGCCTCATTCACCCAAACCGGAAGTGACGTCATATGCAAATTTCTGAGGTTAAAGGTCAATAGGGCTCGCCTAGACATGCCGCCATTTTGGACCTACCATGACCAACGGTCAAGCTCCATTCACCCAAACCGGAAGTGACGTCATTTTTTACATCCGGGCGAGTTCACCCAAATCGGAAGTGACGTCACACGCACACACTTGCGCAGACCCAGTACATGACAAACACAGACAAGTCTGGACATGTCCAAAGGTCACGCCTCATTCACCCAAACCGGAAGTGACGTCATATGCAAATTTCTGAGATCAAAGGTCAATAGGGCTCGCGTAGACCACAAAAACGTCTATTTCCATACCCTTTGGCTACCGCGCATGCACAGAATGACCCTATTTCTACCCCACATCCACGCCATCAGAGGCTCCCTCACATAAGCTTCACATGGATGCCTCACACAACCCATTCGAACCGTGAATACCCATCTTTAACCCAAACACACCCACACACACACACACCCAAAAATGGCTGCTTTCTATACTACGGCCAGGCTGCGCATGCGCAGAGTATTGACAACGTACGAACCATTAGTGTAGTCAAGTGCTCCTGCATGAGAGCTTCAAAATAAGACCTCATACGACACCATTGGACCACCAGGGACTCACCTAGACTCCAACATGTCCACCCCGTATGGATTTATACATACATTGGGCTTATATCCCAGTATATGGGACTATATGGGTCTATATGGGCTGTATGGTACTTTTTCAAAAATTTCACCGTTTCGTGCCGGGACACTTCCTATCATGTTTGTCTTGACGAGACTAAGAAAACAAATCCAAACAACCATACCGCAAATGTCTAGAAGTAGGTTTTCCAGTGGGACAAACATTGGTCCTATACCCCCAGTATGGGACTATATGGGTCTTCCTGAACTTTTTCCAAAAATTTCAACGATTCGCTCCGCGACACTTCCTATCGTGTTTGTCTTGACGAGACTAAGAAAACGAGACCCCACAACCTATACCGCAAATGTCGAGAAGTAGGTTTCCCAGGATGGTCCTATACCCCCCCCCCATACCCCATATAGGCATTTCCCCGTAATTTAGGATAAAGTCCGTGTTCCGTAATTTTTCAGGAAAAATTTTACATACACCCACCCTGGAACTAGGGGGAGATAACTCTATTGATAGGCAAGCCCCGTTAAGCCCGGCGACCTATATACCCCCCATACCCCATATAGGCATTTTCCCGGATTGTTCGATAAAGTCCGTGTTCCGTTTTTTTTTTTTTCAGGAAAAATTTTGCATGCACCCACCCATGACTGGATGCCCCTTCACATAGGCTTCACATTGATACCTCATACAACTCCATCGGCCCATTAGGGGCTCCCCTAGCTCCCAAAACGTCTATTTTCATACCCTTTGGCCACCGCGCATGCGCAGAATGGCGATATTTCAACCCCACACCCAGCCCATCAGATGCCCCTTCACGAATGCTTCACATGGATACCACATATGACCCCATTGGACCATTAGTGGCTCCCCTAGCTCCAAAACGTCTATTTCCATACCCTTTGGCCACCGCGCATGCGCAGAATGCCGATATTTCAACCCCACACCCAGCCCATCAGATGCCCCTTTACGAATGCTTCACTTTGATACCTCACTCGACCCAATCGGACCATGCAGCGTTTTTCAAGTCTAGGGACTACTTTTTCTCCGCGGAAGCTTTCTCCCGCGACCGCATCACCGCCAGACATGACCGTATCACCGCGGAAGAATTCGAGGTCAAAGGTTGCCGGAACTATAGCCTAGATAGGTCAGTACATGCCTTGATCTGTCCGAGTTGTCTCCCTTGCATCCAGAGTGTACAGATGGCGCCACCATCGAAAGTTGTGACGTCATAGTTACATCCGGGTGAAAGGGATATGAATCGGTCTTTTGTATACTACTTCGCTGATTGGCTGTATTTGGCAATGTCTGGCTTTGAAAATAAAAGTCTCGCTATCTACGGATGCCAAATATGGGCACTTCAGAATTGTTATAACCATTATCCGAACTTTTAATGTTATTTCTTCCTTTCAATATATATATAATCATTGACAGAAAGTTTATTCCACGAATAATATTAGAGGGATTGAGGGGAGCTCTAATCTCTTGTGACTACGACCAATATAAAAGGTGCTTTGTTTGGAATGTTTGCATTTTTTACTAAAGTGAAATCCTGTGCCTTTGGCTTTTACTGAAATAGACAAACACTAACATTTCCGTCGTATGATGTGGCCAAATTCCCAACAGTATAGGAAACATATATTGCGTCGCACATTGATTGGGCGGGTGACACCCAGGCTAGCTGGGTCTTTCACTCCCAAGTACATTAGAGTAAGTGGGCTTCAGTGTTTGATGATTCTGTGAATTACAAAAATTATTGAACAGTTTCATTTAAAAGAACAAGTTAAAGAAAATATACGTATGCTCGTTTCGCCATGTACTGAAGAAAATGTCGATTTCTTGTCCACGCGGGAAAATCATCTTCATTTTATCTAGCCAATTTCTACGCTCCCACTTCGAACCTGCCTTGATATATCTGGACCCCTTCAATGTTCAAATAACTTATAAATAGACACGAGACTTCATTGACCTCGAAAACATTTGAAATTCGAAATGGGTCGCACAAGAGCGTTATTGATTGGCTGACCTAATTAGTGGGCACCATATTAGAAGGAAGGACGCCGCTAATAGAGGATGATGTCACCCTATCTGACTTCACTCGCAATCGATGTGTACGTTCTGATTGGTTTTTCTGTCGTTAGCTGGTGAAATTTACACCTCGGATTTTGAACGCTGAAGGGGTCAGATAAATCAAGGCAGGTTCGAAGTGGGAGCGTAGAAATTGGCTGGATAAAATGAAGATGGGGAAAATGGGCGCTCAAGTGGACGAAGTTGGTGTGTTGTGACTTTTTCAATAAATTGGGTAGATTGCAAAGTTAAATTAATGAGTTACCAGGTTACAACAAGGTATATCTTCAACAAGCACAAAGACCTCCGTTGAGGCAATAGGTTAGAGGAGTGTAGCTATGGAAGCTCTATACAGACGAGAGGGAATTCAAGCAGAACAGTAGAGTGCGTAAGTAGTAGGAAGAGGAGAAATTCACAAGAAAAAGCGTGGCTGACCATTTTTGTGGCGGTGACGTCACGATGACATCATGGATGACGTCACTTCCGGTCACGTGACATCTGGGTTACATCCGGGTCACTTTCTGTAACGCCACTTCATGTGACGTGACGGTCCAGCAAGAGTGATCTCCCCATGACCCCAGTGACTTCCAGTGTGAATCTATACGGTGAATGCGTTTATGGGATAGGGATGGCCTTTTTTGGTGGATTTTACTATGGATCGCGGCATCTTGTTTTTCTCGTATCACCACGTATAGCACGATGGTAGGGGTCTCGAAGCCAAGCGGTGAAATTTAACAAGTTACTGTGCGAATGCGCGTTTGGCAAGTAGCCCTGGGGTGGACGTTTTGGGGTCTAGAGGGGGGCTAGGAAGACTCCTAGTGGTCCGATTGGGTCGTATGAGGTGTCATCGTGTAGCACTCGTTGGGGGACCATCCGACTGGAATAGTGTGTCGTCCTTTTTCAATATTCTATCCATGCGCAGACAGGAAATGGTGATAAAATTGGCACTAGAAGGGACGTTTTGGGGTCGAGGTGGGCCAATTGGGCCGTATTCGGTATGAGTTTGAAGCACTCGTGGACATATATTTGCCCATCGGGGAATTTTCTAGGAAAACTCCTGTTCTGTTTACAGATCATTTGGAGTAGTGGAGAAAGGGGAGTTTCGGAGGTCCAATAAAGTGCGTTTGAAGAGATTTTTCTATCACGCTACTTTGGGCCGCTATGACTAAAGTGACGTCATCAGTAATAGGCAAAGTAGAGAAGCCCAGTTGCCCCTTTAGTAGCAGAGAAATCATAAACCCAGTATATTTGCCCCGTGACCTTTGTGCAGAGAATTTTCAGTAAGGTGTTAACGCCATGTTTTAATGCCTTATCTTAACGCCCTAATGCCTAGATTAGCGGTTCCACGCCCTGGTGAATTAGCCCTGACTTGCGAGATATTCTATGAAATTGTCATTGATTCATCGAAATGCAGTGACGCCCGTCAACGCCCGTCTCAACGCCTTAGCGCATTATCTTAGCACCCTAACGCTCTATCTTAACGTCTTAACGCCCTAGCATAACGCCTTGACGCCATGATGCAGACAGATGAGAGAACAACGCCAAGTATTTGGCAGTTCAAAGCAATATCTCTGGACGCCTTCCCTTGAGGAAAGAGATTCTGGGTCAAATAAATGACGGACAGATTCCGATGATGGGACCCTTTGGCAAACAAGTGGGCAACGTGTGAATTGTCCTTGACCGCACTCATCAGATCATCTAGCACTACCACGTTGGTCTGTTCAAAGTCGAAGTAATATGGTTCGTCTATGTCGTGAGGAATTCCTGGGACGAAGCTCACATTCTGTAAACTTGTAGTTTCGTAGGCGGGCTGCTACTGGATGTATCAGCAAACAACCCGTGTCGGAACTGGGGTTGCCACACCTTCTTCTAAGAACTTCATCACCCAAGGTTAAATAGATGACGGACAGATTCCGATGATGGGACCCTTTGGCAAGCAAGTCGGCAACATGTGAATTGTCCTTGGCCGCACTCATCAGATCATCTAGCATCACCACGTTGGTTTGCTCAAAGTCGAAGTAATATGGTTCGTCTATGTCGTGAGGAATCCCTGGGACGAAGCTCACATTCTGTGAACTTGAAGTTTCGTAGGCGCTCTAGTGGTGATGGTGGTGGTAGCTCTCGGAGCTTCCCAGGGGAGTGAGGAAGCACCTACCTATTGGGATCTTATTGTGCGTGAAGCTATTGATAGATATGGTGTGATAATCGAAGACGCAGGAGAAGATAACTTACAACAGATGTACATCCAAATGCGCCCCTGCATCAGGAAAACAGCCATTAACGGTATAGCCTGCTGCCGCTTGAAAGGAAGGGTGATCCGACGCACAGATCGCACATGACGCACAAGAGCAAGCGTCACTTGGAAGAGGATATCGGGCTACTACCCACCGAGGCCCAGGAAAAAGTGACAGAAAGCGCAAATAACTGTTTGAGGACATGCTGCCTGATCTATATTGAGTATGGGGGAGGGGAGTGGTCATTTTTTTTGTGTGCATGTTACTATGAGTTGTTTCGTCTCATACTGGCCAACCTGGGAATTTTTTTTGTGGGCTTTACTATGGGTTGTTTGGTCTTGTTTTTCTCGTCTCGACACGAAAAACACGATGGGAAGAGTCTCGAAGCTAACGGTTAAATTTTTCGAATAGTACTGGGTAGATCTGTATATAGCCCCATACTGGCAATGGGGGTATAGGTCCAACCTGGGAACACATTTTTGTGGACTTTACTATGGATTGTTTGGTATTGTTTTTCTCATCTCGCCAAGAAAAACACGATGGGAGGGGTCCCGGATCTAAGCGGTGAAATTTTTCGAAAAGTACCGGGTAGGTGTGTATATAGGTCCATATAGGCACACTGGCTATGGGGTATAGGTGCATACTGGATGGACGTTTTGGGATCTAGATTAGTCCCTATTGGTCCTATGGTGTCGTATGAGGTCTTATTTTGAAGCTCCCGTGGAGGAGCATCTGACCGGACTAATATATCATCCGTTTTCAATATTCTGCGCATGCGCAGTCTGGCCGCAATATAGAAACCAGGCATTTTGGGGGGTCTGTGGGGGTGTGTTTGGGGTAGAGATGGACCACTATGGATCCAAATGGGTCGTGGGAGATGCCAAAGTGAAGCTTGTGTGGGGGTAGAGTCAGAATAGCGTGTTTTTAAGTGCAAGTCGCGTCAATCTGCGCATGCGTAGTTGGGTGTAGTAAGTAAAGTGGTCATTTTGGGGGTGCGATGAGGTGTGTTTGGAGTAGAGATGGACAACTATTGGTCCGAATGTGTCCTGAGATGTGTCATTTTGTAGCTCTCGGGCTGTAGACCCAGATTTGAGGGCTGCCCATATCATCTGTGACGTCATCGGTGACGTCATCAGTACGAGTAGTAGCGAAAGTGGGCATTTTGGGGCAGTGAAGAAAGATATTTGGTGTAGAGATGGACCATCCTTGGTCCGAATGCGTCGTGTTGGATGTCATTTTGCAGTCCTCGAGGTGTACATCCCGATTTGAGGGATGTTCGCGTCATCTGTGACGTCATTGGTGACGTCATCAGTAAGAGTAGTTGCCGAAGTGGGCATTTTGGTGCGGTGAAAGAAGGTATTTGGGGTAGAGATGGACCATCCTTAGTCCGAATGCGTCGTGGGAGGTGTCATTTTGTAGCTCTCGTGGTGTACATCCCGATTTGAGGGATGCCTACAGCATCTGTGCCGTAATCGGTGACGTCATCAGTAGGAGTAGTAGCGAAAGTGAGCATTTTGGAGTTGAGAAGGAAGGTTTTTGGGTAGAGATGGACCATCCGTGCTCCAAGTGGACAGTGTGGGGTGTCATCTTGTAGTTCTCGTGTTGCGGACCACGATTTGAGGGATGTTCACGTCATCTGTGACGTCATCAGTTGGAGTATTAGAAAAAGTGGGTATTCTGGGGTTGTGAAAGAAGGTGTTTGGGGTAGAGAGGTACCATCCGTGGTCCGAATGGATTGCTTGTAGGTGTCAAAGTGAAGCTCTCGTGGTGTATACCTCGATTTGTGGGATGTTTACGTCATCTGTGACGTCATCAGTAGGAGTAGTAGCCAAAGTGGGCGTTTTCGGGGTGTGAAGGAAGGTTTTGAGGTAGATATGGTCCATCCGTGGTCCGAATGCATCGTGTGAGGTGTCAAAATGAAGTTTTCCTGGTATAGACCACGACTTGATGGATGTCCACGTCATGAGTGACGTCATTGGTGACGTCAGCAGTAGGAGTAGTAGCAAAATGGGTATTTTGGGGGTGTGAAGCAGGATTGTTGGGGTAGAGATGAACCATGTTTGGTCCAAATGGCCCGGTTGATGAATCCAAGTGAAGCTTTCGTGGGGTAGAGTCGGACTGGCATGTTTTTATTGCTAGTCGCACCAACCTGCGCATGCGCAGTTGGGGTGTAGTAAGTAAAGTGTTTTTATTGGAGGTGCACAAGGGTATATGTGAGAGATTGAGGTTCTATATCTCACCCAAGGGTGGTGTGTAGGATGTAAAATCGGAGCTCTCGTGGTACAAAACACGATTTGAGGGATATCCACGTCATCTGTGATGTCATCTGTACGAGTAGTAGCGAAAGCACCCATTTTATGTGTGCATTGGAGTGCGTTTGAAAGGGATCATCTTCGGTCTGGCTACCTGGTAGATTTATCTGTGTGAGTGTGTTTGTGTGTGTGAGGGTGTGTGTGTGTGTACTGGTGTTCGTGCGTGTGTGCGTGCTTGTGTGTGCGTGCCTGTGTTTGTGCGTCCGTGCGCGCGCGCGTGTGTGTGCGTTTGTGAAAGGTGTCAAATGGGGACATTGACATGAATACACACCTTTCTAATGGGGACCCCCTCCAAACGGGGACGTCCCCGTTTGACTTAAGGCTTGAAACGTGCAGCCAAGCCTGTTTTTGGAACTCTCTAGTGAAATGAGGTAAATACGGTATACGTCCACATTTAGGCAGCAAAATTCAAGCGCGAGGTGTATGCGTGTGTTTCCCGCTCCGTGGAGAAGAAATCTGCTCAATACACACAGGTCCCCGTTTGCGCATGAATTAGTTAGTCACGTGACAACGAACGAAGAGAGATAAAACGAGACTGAAGAAAGAACAATACACGATTCGACTGCGGGCAATATTGTACGGAACGTAAGTTGAATTTTCTGATTTACTTTGAAACACTTGTTTGATGGACATAAACCGAAAACGAAACAATAGGCGTACCGTACCTAGTCAGATATTTTGTTTGTCCCCATGTTCCTGCAAATCAGAAGAAAATGCAAGAAGACAACAACAACAACAATCTTCCTTGAGGAATAGTTTATTATTCAGTTGTTGATACTTCAACGTTGTCATTCGATAAAGTGGTAGACGGAAAACAACAACGACAACTAGACATTGTGGGTACAATGTCACGGTCTTTCCATGACGTCCCCCAAAGGCATTATTTCGCTGTATCGTGATGTGGCATATACTACACATTTTCCGGAAAGTTTAATTTGTCAAGATTGCGAGAGCCTTAGATCGAGTGTGAACTTTCATCGTTATGTGCCGTTATTCAAACAATTGCTAAAAGATAAACTATTGAAAGTCTATGGTTTTCTGTATGAGTCCGCTCTATCTGGGAACTGAATATATGTCGCTCAATACTTATTTCATCGTGTACATCGACATACTTCAAACAGCATGCTAATTGGGGGCGAAAATTGTATCCTGCCTGCAACAATGCGAATGCATTCTTACTGTCAATTCCAAACACATATATATATTTCCTCAATCAAAATTAATGACCTGTACCAGCAACTTCAGCCTAGTATCCACAAATCGTGTGAAACAACAACGAGATGCAGTTGCAGAGATGCCCGTTCAATTACGTATTGTGGCGCGCGATTTTAGTAGACTGGGTATTGTTTTTAAATTAGTAAAGAAAATCCTACCTTCTTTGGACAGTCCATTCGTACTTCATCTGGGAACATTCCACGTAAACGGCGGCATCGAATATTCCCTCGTTTTAGGGTCTTTAATCCTAGACACCTAAATGCCATCCCTGCCGAGCTGCTTAGAAAACAGCTAAGTTCCTACGCTCGCCGTGAAAGGAACACTCGCGTGTATTTGAAGACAGACGCGCGCACTTCCGGTGAAACAAATTATGCACCTTGTTTGTTTCCGAATACCAGTATCGCTAAGCCCCTGTCTACGCTGTAGTATGTCAAATTAACGGCTTTCTCGTAACTGTTCAAGTTTTCCACAATTGCTGTTCCCGATATGGAGTCATTGTCAACGAAAGACGAAAACTGGCTGCGTCCAGCGACGTCCATGAAACGTGTTCAACGTTACATGTAGTAATAAAACATCAAAGTGTGATAGAATTGGTTATATGTTCACTTGACATGTCCCTATTTAGCCTACATATCATTTGCAATAATAAATTTATTGATAATGTCCCCATTTGGTTGGTTTTAAACATTTGTCCCCACTTGGATAGTCTACACTTGACGGGAGTGCGTCCCCATTTTAACAGCATCTTTCACGGCAAGTGTGAAATGTGTGCGTCCCCACTTCGACTAGCTTGAACACTTTTGGCAAATTTCAGAATTTGATGGGTCCAGTGGGCGTCTCTATGATTGCCTTTATTGGAATCTGAGGTTCATCTCTCTCTTGGTACCTTATTAACAAAGTCCCCATTTAGGGGGGTTGTGGCAGGCGTCCCCGGTTGACACCTTTCACATGTACGTGTGTGTGTGTGTGTGTGAACATTGTGCTTAGTTAGCCGTCTCTCTTTCGGAAGTTATGGAGGCTCTTCTTTTCTGTCGCTGTAAGACGGAAATGTCATTGCCACAGCGTCAGGGTCAATAGGGCAAAGACAATTGTGAGACCAACGAGCCGTCGCTGGTTCCGGTGTGAGCGCTCGTGGTCCATAGCCCGGGCATCAAGAATGGCTGTCATAGTCCAGTAATGGTTGGTGATAGCACACCTCTCCATCGAGTCCACTCTGTCGAGAACCGCTTCTGTCATGTTCTTTCAGGATTTGGCGTCGCCCCTCGTTGTCGTCGCCATCTCCAGACATCCGAACCAC
>JAVTVY010052773.1:0-27308 GCA_036873755.1 Hanleya hanleyi | reverse complement strand
TATGGGCTTGCCATATTAGACATTTATCAAATGTAACCCCCAAATATTTAAATGAATCAGAACATTTTAACCTGGCACCATTGTAAACTAGCACAAGTGGTTCAGGCAAACAAATTTTTGTAAAAAGAACAGCCTCAGATTTAATGGGAGAAAATTTAAAACCGCAAGTTTTCCCCCATTTCAATATATCATCTAGAGCCTGTTGAATTTTTTCAACACATAAGTTGAAGTTTCGATGAGAAAACCATATAGCTTTATCATCGGCAAACAAGGGGCATTTAACTTTGTTATCAAGACAGTCGGGTAGATCATTTATAGCAATATTAAATAAGGTAGGTGACAATTACAAGCGTCTAGTCCGTCATTCATAATCCAGCCGTCGTCCATTAGAGAATATCCGCGTCCATAATCCAAAGACCTATTCCATTTTCCATATAACAGTATTAGCACCAAATTCAAAACGACAATCATAGTATACATAAACATAGGCTTGTTTCCTGCAAGAGAGAAGTGGTCAACAGTTTTCAATGATGCCGGCAAGACATCATGATGTTCCAAAAATATCAAATCCGTATCGCTGATCAGTATTCTTAATCCATAATATTCGTTGTAAAGTCATCATCTAAAGAATGATGTATCTCAGTCACGCTTTGATTGTGACTGTTCATATGAGTACCATGAGGATCTTGAAGTACATGGGTTCATACGGCCCCTAGCCCCGGGTTAAGCGGAATTAGACACAAGTTACGAAACGTGGCGCCATAGATCTTGCACGCTACGTTCGTATTTTGCTATCAGCATGCGATATGTATCGCCAAATTTGAGAAACTTTGAGTGTAGGCGCTTGGTGGAATAGCCCTGTTTTTTAAGTTTCTGCATCAATGTTTTGTGACGTTGATTAAAATCGTCACATTTAACATAGGATCTAGCAAATGCTACTAAGCGAGATATGTATACGCCATATGCAGGTCCCACTGGAATATTACTGTCCAGAAAGGGATAGTTTACGATGTCGAAATTGTAATCATCTCTTTTGTCATAAAGTCGACGAGAGAGATAGAGATATAGATCTAAATATGATGTGCCTGTAGGGCTATCGGTAGTTTCCTTCAAATCCAGTGAAGGTGGATATATATCCTTCACTGCGTCATTTATATAGCGATTATCCACAGCGAGAAGATCGTCTATATAGCGTTTGGTGAATGAGAAGGAACGGGCTTTGAATGGATCGGTTTTTGAAAGCGCCTGCATATAGTCATATTCATAAGAGAACAGATACAGGTCAGCCAACAGGGGTGCACAATTAGTACCCATTGGAATACCTATATGCTGCTGATATATTGTGTTGCCAAATTTCATATAGATATTTTTAATGAGAAATTCAAGCAACTCGATAAACAAAGAAACATCCCATGAATGATATCTCTTGTATGTAGTAGAGCTAAAGAATGCTTTATGGCTTCTGACATTAATATATCTACGATCAGTTTTCTTGAACACAGATACTATTAATGAACTTAGACGGTCAATAAGGTCCTGATGAGGGATTGTAGTATAGAGAGTCGAGAAATCCCATGTGGATACATGTCTGTACGGTATGTGACCTTTAGCATCAAGTTCTTCCGTAAGACATTTTGAGTTTTTCAATATCCACATACATTCAACGCCAGAGTTCTTAGAAATAATGGCGCAATACCTTTCCCAAAATGCTTTTACCTCCTGAAGCAATAGAATGCACCAGAACAGTGCTTCCCTGAGGGACGCCATTTTGTATTGGCATAACACGTGATGTACTCTGTCCAATACGAACTTGAATGCGTCGGTTGGATAGGAACAGCTCTTGCTTGTGATAGAACAGATTTTATAGTGATGCCGCAGTGAAGCACCAGGCGGCACAGGCAGGGCATGATGACCCAACACTCAGATTATCCTGACACTGTTATATGCCCTTAATGCGTAGTGCAAACTGAGGAAGTAGCAACTGCCTTTTTTAACGTCTTTGGTACATGTATTTCAAGGATTTAACCCCCCATAACAGGTCAACACTACCACTGGACTAGCCACCCTGAGTAATTTGCCAAGAAACAAACAACTAAAGCAGTGCATCTCTACTTTGAACAGCCCAGGTACAAAACCAAGTCTCCAAATACCATAATTTACCAAGGTAGAAAATGAAACAGTGTTTCTCTACTTTATACAGCCCGGCTACAATAACTTGTCCCACTGTACCATAATTTGCCAAGCAACAGATAAAACCACAACAATGCACCTTGACTTTACACAGCCCAGTTACAATACCACGTCCCACTGTACCATAGTTTACCAGGCAGGAGAGAGAACCAGGACAGTGCTTCTCTATTTCATACAGTGCAGCCCAGTTACAATACCACGTCCCACTGTACCATAGTTTACCAGGCAGAGAGAGAACCAGAATAGTGCTTCTCTATTTCATACAGTGCAGTCCAGTTACAATACCACGCCCCACTGTGCCATGATTTGTCATGCACGGGAAGGAACCAGAATTGTCCTTCTTTATACAGCCCGGCTACAATAACAAGTCCCACTGTACCATAATTTGCGAAGCAACAGATAAAACCACAACAATGCACCTTGACTTTACACAGCCCAGTTACAATACCATGTCACACTGTACCATAGTTTACCAGGAAGGAGAGAGAACCAGAACAGTGCTTCTCTATTTCATACAGTGCAGTCCAGTTACAATACCACGTCCCACCCAGACTACCATAATTTGTCAAGCAACAGATAAAACCACAACAATGCACCTTGACTTTATACAGCACGGCTACAATACCACATCCCACTGTACCATAATTTGTCAACCAACAGATAAAACCACAACAATGCACCTTGACTTTATACAGCACGGCTACAATACCACATCCCACTGTACCATAATTTGTCAACCAACAGATAAAACCACAACAATGCACCTTGACTTTATATAGCCCAGTTACAATACCACGTCCCACTGTGATATAATTAGCCAAGCATAGGAAGGAATAGGAATAGTTCATCTCCACTTTGTACAGCCCAGATGGAATACCAGGTCTCAAAATGCCATAATATGCTAAGCATGGAACGGAACCAGAACAGTGCTTCTATACTTTTTACAGCCCAGTTACACCCCATCCCACTGTCCCATAAATTGCCAAGCATGGGGAGTAACCGTAACACTGCTTCTCTACTTCACAAAACCCAGTTTAATACAAGTCCAGGTTTCAAACTACCATAATTCGGATATGGAAACAGCATGGATGGATGATGTTTGCACCGTTCTCAACAGTATTTCAGGCGTATAACGGCGGCCAGTCTTTACTGGTGGTGGACTAACCACCGACCATTGGCAGATAACTGACAGACCTTTACCAAATCATGACGGATTGCTGTGCAGCCGTCCATCACAGTGGTGAAAGGCCAGAGGTCTTTAAAGTCAGGGTATTTGGTGTAGGGATGGACCATCCTTGGTCCGAATGCGTCCTGGGAGGTGTCATGTTGTAGTTCTCGGGGTGTAGACCTCGATTTCAGGGATGTTCACGTCATCTGTGACGTCATCGGTGACGTCATCAGTAGGAGTAGTAGCCAAAGTGGGCATTTTGGGGCAGTGAAAGAAGGTATTTGGTGTAGAATATCTGAGGATATGTTGCCTCAACGGAATCCTGGTCTGCCCGATGACGATTAGAACAAACGGTTCAGAGCGAACATGGCCGAAGACAGAACTTTCTGAAATGGCGACTTCTGATTGGACAAGAGCAGCTGAGAATACATCTAACGGGCAAGAACGAATATGAAAGATGCCTCTGATTGGACAAGAGGGTACTTGTATTGTAAATATAACCAACGCGGCGCCCCCAGCGTGGGTATGATGTAACATTGGGGAGAATAAACTATATGAAAAACTTGTTGTTGCTGTTGTTGTTGTTCTCTCTTCTGCCATCTTTGTTGTTGTTGTTGTTCTGTCTCCGGTCTATATCATGGCGTCAAGGTGTTATGCTAGGGCGTAACGACGGTCATTGACGGGCGACACCACATTTCGATGTATTGGTGTCTAGAAAAATTAGAGCTTTGGGGCTAATTCACCAGGGCGTTGAAGCGTTGAGCAGTTAGTCGATGGCTGATTGCCTGATGCAATCCACGTGATATCTATGTACGGATTCAGACAGGGATTTCCAAAATATATATGTCTATCTAATTTTGAACAAACGAACGGCTTGTTTACATGGGTGATATATTTTATTCATTGAATCCTAAATCCTCTTAAAATTGCATAGACAGCCCATTTCAGTTATCTGAAATATAACGAAAACAACGGTTAACAAGGAAGTGTTTTCTCTCATGGCTATGTCAAATGTTTGGAAAAAATCGGTATTGAAATCAAATGCATATAGTTAACACCATGCAGTCGTGATATTTTTTGATCAGATTTGTCAAACACATTTAATAAGTTACAGTACTAAATTCGAAAGTTTTAACTGTCCTGAAATTCAGGCACTCAAAAGTATATTCATATAGAAGCCATAGTCGACATTTAGTTAGCGTATATGTCAGCATAATGTAATCATGATGTTGTGGAAAAGGGTACCAAAAACACATGAAATCCTCAAATATAAATGAAAAAAATATATCGATAATTTGCCTTTTGATCACATATTTACCGCATTCACATGTGCATCTCGTATTACATGTTTATGGCGGGGTGATGTGAAAGAAAATAGGAACGGAACTCACGACAGAATGGAGAGTGGGAGTTCGTAGGGAGGTAGTACTTCCCATGTAGACTTGATGAGGCGTGGTATCCCATTTTAGAGCAGCCGTGACCGCACGAGTTACATCTGCCGGCGTTAAAGTCCGCCTTGGTGTTACAGGGATGAGCGGTGAAACCACAATGAGAGTTAATCGATTCCGTGAAGAAATCTAGCACCCTCATGTGACTGCATGCGACACTCGACGTGAAACCTGATAACATATCAAAACGAGAACTATAATAACGTCCTCTCGAGTAAGGAGGCGTTTGCGTACACTTGCCATCCATATTATAAAGATGGCTTGCGAATCGTGTGTCGCCATTATTGCCGGGCGATATCCGATACTATACCCTATAGTGCTCGGTCTTCATCCGGCGGAGAACAGGCTCGAGAACTCTGATAAATTACAGGCTTTTCATACTATTTCTGAAACATATATTGTCAGAGCTTACAAAAGATACAGAAATGAATAACTTCCGTATCATCCAAGAGATGTTGTAGATCTGTTATTTTGAACAAGTACTCTCTAAAATGGCAGTAGGCATTGGGACTCCGACGCGCAGTGAACTTTTGGGAATCCCCCAAGTTGAAATCCTGCCTATATTAAGATAGGCACAGCCCAAGTCAGAATCACCAGTGATTTTCATCAAAAATCACCCGAAATTTCCCTCAAAAGTAGGTCAGCTCAGAACTTGCTGGTAACAGTCCTCTAATGCACCTTCATGCAAACAATCATGGTTCTAATGTCAACGGTTCTCCTTAGTTTGCCGACGAAAGGATTCGGATGGACTCACTGACTACCGGACAATTTGCAGATGGTAGCCTACATGTACTTCGTAGGAAAAAAAGTTGAGTGAAATTCCACTCAAGTAAGAGTGGAAATTGATCTCACTCAATACTTGAATAGGATTTTCACTCAACTTGAGTTACTTTTCACTCAACTTGAGTTAAATGCACTCAACTTGAGTGACATTCACTCAAGCATAAGAGTGGAAATTGACCCCATTCAAGTTGAGTGAACTTGAGTGGTTTTAACTCAAGTTGAGTAAAAAGTAACTCAAGTTGAGTGAAAAGTAACTCAAGTTTGAGTGAACAGGTACATTTCACTCAAACTTGAGTGGAACAGTTCACTCAAGTTTTTATAGAGAGCAGGACAGCACCTGACTCGAAAATGGCGGGTTACGTTAGGGTTACGTCGGTAAAGTTTAGCTGATTGGCTGGTGAAATCATCTGGTGTTGATTTCGGGGAATTCCCTCATATAGTTGCCGAACGTAGGCTGAAAATGGATGCACACGATCCCAGGTTCAGTCTTATCGCGTAAAGATGACCTAGATGGTTACAGGTTGTAAGGAGGCTGTGCCGGACTGCAATCTACCCGCCTCCAACATTAGAGAGCCACTGTTTACTGGGATATAGAATACTTCAGTTTGCGCATGCGTAACAGTTGGGTGATCATGTTGTCATCAAAGAGGATACAATTTATATTGAATTTATTTCAACCGCATATCACACCTTCGATCCAGCATGTTTACTTAACATACCCTAGACCCAAAATATTGAAACAACATACCCACAACCCATCTGAGTTTAAATAGCATATCCTTGCCCAACTGGTTCAGTAATATATCGTCGACCCAACTTGTTAAAATAACAGACTCTCGACCCAACCTGTTTAAATAACATACCCTCGACACAGCTGGTCTCATTAACATACCTTGACCCAAACTATTTCAGGGACATACCCTCAATCCAACCTGTTAAAATAACATACCCTCGATAAAGCCCGTTATCAGGCTGAATAAATGTTTCCCTAATTCATTGTTACATCCAGGCTGCTTGTCTCCACCATTCGGGTAAAAGTCGGCATCACCAACCGCTTGCTCCAGGCCAAAACCTGAATAAAAACAACATGAACTGAAAAGTATATAACTTCATAATGGGTATATTCGCTTATGGACATTCAAGATTAAAATCTCTAGCTTTGGACGCTATTTATTGTTAAGAATAACGCATTCTTAAAGTGATCGTAAGCTCTCAAGTAAAGTTTCCATCAAATGAAAGACCATTGCAAACAGTGTGGGAAAATATTTATTGTAATTTTTACGATTTTACTACACAGATTAAACTGTTCCAATGTGAATGTTTCACCAAAATCTGGGAGATGGTAACTCACAAGTGTCAAGTCAATTTGAATCTTGCATTTAATTTCACAGATTTTGGTGAAACATGCACATTGTAACAGTGAGTCTATGTTGAAACTCAAAGTATACACACCTTAAGATTGAATCAAGCATTGGAAAGTGTATACACGGTTTAAAATATATGTATTAAGGTGGTGTGACGTCACTGGACCTAAATATGATTGCAACAGATCACCTTAATACCATGCTTTATTTGCAGTTTACTCTGTGTAATAAAATCGAAAAAAATTACAATAAATATTTTCCCACATTGTTTGCAATGATCTTTCTTTCGAGGGAAACTTCACTTGAGGGTTTACGATCATGCACTTTAAAGTAAACTGTTCAAATAAGCTCAGCATCAAAGGAGACTTGGCTGTTTTATGTGTTTTTTTTTTACTAGAATGCAAGGAAAATTTCCCGGATATTTCAGATATTTAGACCCTTCGTCTTTTTTTTTTCAAGTACGATGAAACTTCAGTATCGTGTGTCGCACAATGGGTCCTATCAGAGTCAAAGATATATGTATTGGAATATCAAACCTAGCTGCAGAAGTGAATCTCCGTCCGTGTGAATGGCATCTACAAAGTTGGCGTCACTTGGGTCCAGTCGTACGGCCACATCCGTTTTTTCGAATGCTGGGCCAGCCGGGTCCAAACCTGGAATTATAAAGTTCATCATCAGTCAGCTTGTCACACTGTTTCATATACAATACAAATAGGCTGAATTGCAATAATTTGATCAAACGGCAATTGAATAGGGCGAGAATACAAGCTTACGGCTGGAACTTTCTATAAGATACAGGTATTAAGAAGGGTGACAGAAAAGGGACAGAGAGGAAGGCTTGGGAGGCAAGGCTTTGATGTAAATTACAAGTGCTCCGTCATTCATAATTTAACTGTCGCCCATTAAAGAATATCCGCGTCCACAATCCAAAGATATATTCCATATTCCGTACAACATCATTAGCACGAAATGCAAAAAGACAATCGTAGTATACATATACATGGGCCAGTTTCCTGCAAGAGAGAAGCGGTCAACAGTTTTCAATGAAGACGGCAAGACATCATGATGTTCCAAGAATATCAAATCCGTATCGCTGATCATTATTCTTAATCCATATGATATTCGTTGTAAAGTCATCCAGGGAATGATGTATTGCCATCGGACAAGTTTCTGGAGACCTGGAAATTGTCCGGAAACCTGAAAATGGTTTCCAGGCTTTCTGGTGATCCCGGAATATGGACGGAATTCGGGTGTTACAGTTTCCAACTAGTTTTCGGAGCGTTTCTGGAATCCCGGATGCCAGTTTATTCAACCTACGCAGGTGTTAGGATCCATCTCGAGAGCAATGGTTGCACCCTGTCTTAGCGATTATCCACTGACATCACCATACCAAATATATATCGGAAACTGGGTAATATCTCACTACAACGCCAGAAGGAGGAAACCAAAAAGTAGTGTATAGAGGGCAACCTGAGGCTCTTTGACCTCAGAAATTTGCATATGACCTCTGTGACGTCACAGTTGCCATCTCTACACTATGGATGCAAGGGAGACAACTCGGGCATTGGGGGGTTATTGGGGGAGGTGGGTTATTGGGGAGGTGTGCAAAAAAAAAAAAAAGTTCCGGCAAAAAAAAAAAATGTATTCATGCGCGGTGATGCGGTTTGGCCGCGGTTTTGGCGGTGATTCGGTCTCGGGAAAAAGCTTCCGCGGAGAAAAAGTAGTCCCTAGATAAAATGGTCCGATGGGGTCGAGTGAGGTATCAAAGTGAAGCTTAGGTGAAAGGGCATCTAATGGGCTGGGTGTGGGGTTGACATATCGGCCTTCTGCGCATGCGCGGCGGCCGAAGGGTATGAAAATAGCCTTTTTGGAGCTATGGGAGCCCCTAGTTGACCGATGGGGTCGAGTGAGGTATCAAAGTGAAGCATTCATGAAGGGTCATCTGATGGGCTGGGCGCGAGGTTGAACTATCGGCATTCTGCGCATGCGCGGAGGCCCAAGGGTATGGAAATAGACGTTTTGGAGCTAGGGAAGCCCCTAATGGACCAATGGGGTCGAGTGAGGTATCGAAGTGAAGCATTCGTGAAGGGGCATCTGATGGGCTGGGTGTGGGGTTGACATATCGGCCTTCTGCGCATGCGCGGTGGCCCAAGGGCATGAAAATAGCGGTTTTGGAGCTAGGGGAGCCCCTAATGGTCCAATGGGATCGAGTGAGGTATCAAAGTGAAGCATTCATGAAGGGCATCTGATGGACTGGGTGTGGGGTTGAATTAGGGTCATTCTGCGCATGCGCGGTGGCCCAAGGGTATGAAAATAGACGTTTTGGCATCTAGGGGAGCCCCTAATGGTCGAATGGGGTCGAGTGAGGTATCAACGTGAAGCCTAGGTGAAGGGATATTTGATGGCTGGGTGGCTGCATGTAAAATTTTTCCTGAAAAAAAAAAAATACGGAACACGGACTTTATCGAAAAACCTGGGAAAATGCCTATATGGGGTATGAGGGGTATATAGGTCGCCGGGCTTAACGGGGCTTGTCTATCAACAGAGTTATCTTCCCCTAGTTCCAGGGTGGGTGTATGTAAAAATTTTCCTGAAAAATACGGAATACGGACTTTATCCTAAATTACGGGAAAATGCCTATGTGGGGTATGGGAGGTATAGGACCATCCTGGGAAACGTACTTCTATACATTTGCGGTAGGGTTGTGAGGTCTCGTTTTACTCGTCTCGTCATTTAGAACATGATAGGAAGTGTCCCCGTGCGAATCGGTGGCATTCGTGAAGGGGCATCTGATGGGCTGGATATGGGGTTGAACTATCGGCATTCTGCGCATGCGCGGTGGCCCAAGGATATGGAAATAGCCGTGTTGGGAGCTAGGGCAGCCCCTAATGGACCAATGGGGTCGAGTGAGGTATCAAAGTGAAGCTTATGTGAAGGGGCATCTGATGGGCTGGGTGTGGGGTTGAACTATCGGCATTCTGCGCATGCGCGGTGGCCCAAGTGTATGAAAATAGCCGTGTTGGGATGTAGGGGAGCCCCTAATGCACCAATGGGGTCGAGTGAGGTATCTAAGTGAAGCATTCGTGAAGGGGCATCTGATGGGTTGGGTGTGCGGTAGGAATATCATTCTGCGCATGCGCAGATGCATGTCCAATCAGAAGCGTGTATTTCAAATCCGTCCCAGAGCTCTCGTCCAATCAGAAGCGAGTATTTTGACCCGGTGCATTATGGGACATATCCAAGATGGCGGCACGTATGTTCAAGATGGCGGCACATCCGGTGTCGAAAACTGGCCATTTTGTCGGATGTGATCACTCAGTGTCGAAAACTGGACCCTGTATGACGTCACTTCCGAGTTTTTCACTAAAAAACTACCTCCAAACATAGAAGAGTTCCACATGTTTCCTCTTAGACGTCCGTATGGTCAACCGCCGGCACCTTTTCCCGCCCCAGCGCCCCGCAGCGCGCGCGCGCGGGTTCTCCGGCAGTGTGCGCGCGCGGACGCGGGTCAAAAGGTCAAAGGGTCACCTCCAGGTCAGACGGTCCAATGTCCAATGAGACAATGTTGCGAGGTGTGAGTGAGTGCAAGAATGTATTCATCCGCGTTGATGCAGTCATGTCTGGCGGTGATTCGGTCTCGGGAAAAAGCTTCCTTGCCCAATGCCTACGTACTTTACCGAAGATACACGGACTTTAACGAAAAGACACGGACGTACACGAAAACACGCGAAGGTGAACGCCATTGTGGGAAACCTCCCACAGACAGGTCAGTACATGCATTTCTATGTTGTTCACGCATAATAAAAGGATTGCTCTGTAATCTGTGTTGTTGTTGTTGCTCCCTTTTTTGGACTAACCCATCAGAATAGTACGTATCACGGACTATACCCGTAGAGCTACATCTGGTCTATAAAACACGTCCCTCTGGATCTCACACCTTCATTTCTACAGAGCCATGGCGGACACCCAGCCCCATGCGACTCGCATTTTACAGTATGCCACCGTGGTGAATTCATTCACGGGTTACCGAGCAGTGGTCCGGTCCATGTTTGCAGATGGCGACGACAACGAGGGACGACGCCAGATCCTGAACGAGTTCACAGAAGCGGTCCTCCACAGAGTGCACTCGATGGAGAGGCGTGCCATCACCACTACTGGACTATGACAGCCATCCTTGATGCTCGGGCTATGGACCACGAGCGCTCACGCCGCAACCAGCACCGGCTGGTTGGCCTCATACTAGTCTGTGCCCTATTCACCCTGGCGCTGTGGTATTGACACTATAAATACTAGGGTCAGACAGAGTGTGTGTCATTCACCGTTCGACATTTGGACCAAGCATGTCATCCGTCCTACGAGCCATCCTCCCCCTTACACCTTACCAGGTGGGATTATACGTTTATGAAGATTATGTGACTCTGGTGGAAGATAGTGGCGGGGATTGGAGGGCGTCCCCTGAGACTTTATCGAATACGGTGACACTACAGCGTGATGGGTGGACTAAGTTTAAACGGGTGTTGAGCGGAGAGTTAGACGGACAACTGATCCACCTGGACAAGGCCAACTACGTATACCATACTGCGCTCTACCCACGGGTGGGACGCTACCAAGAGCCGGCTCGAAGTTTCCTCCTAACTCCCTCTCTGTGGTCAGCCTTTGAGAAAATAGGCCCTCTGGTGGACCAGTTATTTATACCCGACGATCGATCACCCCACCAATTGGCATGGGCTCATGCTATCGAACACGCACTAGATGAACCTAATGAAAAAAAAGCGGATGGAGAAAATACTACATGTATAGAATGCGCAGAGGCTGGAATGACAGTGCCACCTCATGAAGCCACCCACACACACATGACGGGCCAGAACGATGAAGAAGAAGAAAAAATCCGTGATGAAGCCGCGGGGCCAATGGCTGAACCCCATGAACAACTACATGAACCCGACGACGATGCCATTGATTACCTCGCTACACTCAGTCAGCCCAATGACATGACCACCTGATCCTTTGATCTCACGGGGTTCTCCCTATAAATACGAGAGACAGTGAAATCTGGTACCATTCACGTACTGACCATGACGGAGCATATAGTACTGGCGTATTTCAGCTTGACCCCCGAGGTTTTCCTGCACGTGTATGCGGATAAGGCCGATATCATGGAGGAGGTGGTGGGAGACACGGACCCTACACAACCGTGCCCGGCTCACATTCGTCTGTCCCGGGAGGGCTGGACCAAATTCAAACGGGTGTTGTCTGGTGAACTGGACGGCGACCTGATCCACTTGTGTCACGATGTGTACATCCGACGCGGCCCTTTCTTTGCTCAATTGGCTCGGCTAGATGGAGGTACAGTGCATTTTACCCTTCACCCTGATCTATGGTCTGCATTGGAAGATGCCGTGGTGGATGTGGATGAAGTGCTTATCAAGCGGACATCAGACGAGTTGGACTGGTCATTGACCATGGCCACTGTGGAAGTCCACGAAGAAAATCAGAAAGAAACTCAGGCCCAAGATATACCCGTTATAAATAAACGATAGAGCCAGGGTCCATCATCATTTTGTCACCATGAAGCGCTGGGAGAAGGTGTTGGATAACTTATACTACAGTCCCGACAGTCCGGCAGCCTATAGTGCATTGTCGGCTCTCTATCGAGCGGCTAAACCCCAGGGGGTACAACGTGCCCAAGTCCGAGATTGGTTAAGAAGACAAGACACCTATACCTTACATCGATCTGTCCGTCGCCATTTTCTACGGAACCGGGTCATCGTGGGAGGAATAGATGCCCAGTGGCAAGCGGATTTGGTGGATATGAGCGCCTTTGCCAAACACAACGATGAGAATCGGTATATCTTGACGTGCATCGATATCCTGTCCAAGTATGCGTGGGTGGTACCCATCCGGACGAAAACGGGGGCAAATCTCATAGCGGCGTTCAAAGACATCTTCAAGACCGGGCGCAAACCTTTGTATTTGCAAACCGACGAAGGCACGGAATTCCTCAACAGACCGTTCCAAGCCTTCCTCAAGAAACAGAAGGTGTTTTTCTTCCATACGTACAACGAGACCAAGGCTTCCGTGGTGGAGAGGTTCAACAGGACATTCAAAGGCCGCATGTATAAATATTTCACCTATAAGAATACAAGGCGGTACATCGATGTTCTCCCGAAACTGGTGAAGGGTTACAATCGAGCCTATCATCGAAGTATAGAGAGAGCCCCCATTACCGTGACCCAACGCAATGAAGCCCAAGTCCGGCGTGCCTTGTACCCCAGGCCATCGCAGCGAACGACGAAGGCGGTGTACAAGGTCGGGGACCCTGTACGGATCAGTAAAGTCAAGGGCAAGTTCGAGAAAAGTTACTTGCCCAACTGGAGCGATGAGCACTTCCTGATTAAACGGCGCCTACCCCGACAGCGGTGAGTCTATGAACTGGAAGATCTCCAAGGCGAAACGTTGCTGGGGACGTTTTACGACACGGAATTACAGCCTGTTGTAAAAACACAGCAAGACTACTACACGGTGAAGCAGATTTTGAAAACGGAACGTCGACGTGGCAAACTGTTTCATTTCGTGAAATGGCAAGGCTGGCCCAGTTCCTTCAATTCCTGGGTCGCGGCCAACCAGGTGAAACGACTATAAAACCAGACACCACTGCCGTCCTCCTTCATTCCACGTCCGACCCCAGTGCTATGGACCAACAGCAGCTGCTTCCGAAGACAGCGTCTCGCAAAACGCGCAAAGCGCAAGTGGGCTTTGGGGTGCTATTGCTAACCCTGCTGAGTGTGTTGTACGGAGGTGTGTTTTACGACGTAGCCTATGTCAGTACGTTACTTAACCAACTGAGAACACCAGCCATCAGTGAAACGGGTCTACAGGGAGCACCAGTCGTATCGAGCCCAGTCACCACCACCACCACCACCACACCCCGCGTACAAGCCACGTCGAGCTCTACACTTACACCAAGTACACCTACTACGTCTCAAGACCCACCGGATTTCATCCCTCACAGTGAACCGACAACGACGACGACCACCCACGTTGTACCCACCCCCAGCATCATCTCTGAACGTGAACAGACAACGACGACCGACGTTGTACCCACCACCACTCCAGTTCACTCGTACGAAATTTACAAGAGCGTTGTACCCACCCCCAGCATCATCTCTGAACGTGAACAGACAACGACGACCGACGTTGTACCCACCACCACTCCAGTTCACTCGTACGAAATTTACAAGAGCGGGTTACCACGACAACGGATAGACCTCAAACCATGGACCCTCGGTGGCAACATCCCTTCACCTGCGTCATCGCAGGACCGACGGGCTCCGGCAAAACGCACTTCGTCAGGAAGCTCCTTCAACACGCCGACAGCATGATCACTCCACCCATTGCCAGAGTCGTGTGGTGTTACGGAGAATGGCAGGAAGCGTATGCAGCAATACCCCACATCACGTTCGTGGAAGGCCTACCCAACCTGGCCGATTTGGAACCCGACACCTTGGTGGTTCTGGATGATCTCATGGCGGAGACGGATGCACGGGTCACCCAACTCTTACCAAAGGCAGCCATCATCGACGGCTCAGCATCATCTACATTGTGCAGAATCTGTTCAGTAAAAACAAAGAACATCGGAATATCAGCTTAAATGCCCACTACCTGGTGGTCTTCAAAAACCCGAGAGATACCACTCAACTGCTGCACCTGGCGAGCCAGATGTATCCCGGCCGCACACCGTTTGCGTTGGAAGCCTTCAAAGATGCCACAACCCCTCAGCACGGGTATATGCTCTTCGACCTCAAGCAAGCCACCCTCGACCACCTTCGACTACGGATCGGCATCTTTCCCGGAGAGACCCACCACGTGTACATGCAAAAATAATGTAAACACATCCACAGTGGCGCCCCCAGCTGGGGTCTGTGTGTTTGATGATGGGGGAATAATAAAAAAGAATGAATACCACAGCAGGGTTGACTTTGTCTGTGAGGTGGATAAAAAGAGCAGAGTTGTGGGTTCTAGCATTAGTTGTACAGGATGTCTGCGCGAGTACGGAAGCACGCTCCCACGCTCCGTGTATTGAAGACGGCCCCACCCGAGTTAGTCCGAACCATTGTACGCGGTGCGGACCCTGACCTTGTACGCTGTCTGTGCGAGATCGGGTACAACCTGTTCAAAGGCAACGTACCACTGACTCCGGCTCAGAAGACCAAGTTGGCCAAGCATAAGACAGGTCTCCGAACCCTAGTCCACAAGCGGGTCCCTCAAACACAAAAAAGAAAAAGGTGTTACAGAAAGGCGGCTTTCTCGGGGCCATCTTAGCACCGTTGGCCGCTTCCGTGTTGGGTCCAGTATTGGGTGGACTCTTCGGCAGACAATGAACCACACGAAAAAAATGGTCCTCGTCGAACCACGGTTCCTGCAAAACCTCCAATCACCCTACCCTGTCCCACCTACGGTGGAGACCATAAACAGCCTCGATGGAGAGATGCAACAGATCTTACAGAGACCGGGGTTAAGCGACAGTGAGAAAGTACAACGGTACAATGAGACGCTTCAACGGTACATGACGTTCATGGACCAATACAAACCCCTGTCTACCCCAGCAACACCACCACCACCACCACCACCACGTGACAGACCGCTGACCTCAGCACCGCTCCAACAGCCGGGTGAGGTAGCCCCCACAGCCCCACAGTGGGTGGAAGACGAAGTGCTGAAGAGTGTGCCTGCCTCGTTCAAGAAACAAGCTGGCCTGGTATTACAACGGATGAAACAGAATCCTAACATGACTTGGAATGATAAAGGTGAACTCCTGGTACAGAATCAGGTGGTCCCCGGCACCCACATGACGGATTTAGTGAATGATCTGATGCGTCAACGCAGATCGCACACCGATCCTCGAGGATGGGAGGTCTTCGCTCAAGGCTTGAAAGACATGCATGTACCACAGGAATTGGTGGGGAACCCCACCGCTGGGCCTTTATGCAGCAAACCCAGCAATCACCGAGTGGCCCACTACCTTCTTGGGAAGTCGAATGGGAACCGGAGTCACCCCCCAAAACACCACCACAACGGGCACTTTCTTTTCGCGCCTATAAAAAAACACCCTTGATCAAGACACCCCACATCTCCAGAGCCGTGACACGTAGCAAGTCACCGCGACGAACACGACGCCGCACACAACCGCCCAAGGCGTGGAAGACCTATTAAAACCAACAACAGCAGCAGGACAGCTCAGTCGCCATGTTTTACCTGACCCTACCCAGTAACAGTTCGCTGGATGTGTTTCCTGACAACACCGTGGCCAAGTACGTCACCCAGTTACCGCAACCGTTACATTTACCTGGACGCTGGGAATGTGCCCTCGTGGATGTCAAATACCCTTACTCGTGGTACAACGTGCGAGCCAATGAAGTGTGGTACGAGGTGACCTACGAAGGCAAAAACACCCGACTCACCCTGTCCGAAGGCCAATACGATACCCCCAAAGAGTTCATGGGTGGGCTGTCAAGACTGATGCATGATAAGGCGCTACGGGGGGTGACGGATAGTGCAGCACGCCTGATAACCTTGCGCTTCAAGAGAAACGTGTTCTTCGATGTCAACGTACACAACGACAAGGCACAGCTTACCCTCACCGATACCGTGAATGTGAAACTCAGTCCTACACTACAGCAAATGCTGTGTTTCGATCTACAGACGTTCGCTGGTCCCACCCAACACCATGGCGAGATGCCGATGGATATGAAGTCGGGTATGTACGGACTCTACGTCTACTCGGACGTGGTGGACAACCACATCGTGGGCGATATCAACACACCTCTGTTACGGGTGGTCCCCATTAAAAAGACGTATGGCGATCAAATCACCCACAGTTTCAACCATATCATGTACCTGCCCGTACGACATACCGATATCAACACGATCACGGTGGATATAAGAGATGACACGGGACGACCGGTGGCATTCGAACGAGGAAAAGTGGTGCTGACACTTCATTTTCGACAAGCACGTGCTCCCCACTTTGCATAATGAAAGTACCTTACGGGTGCGATGCACGCAGCTATGCCGACTATTATGCCCAACAGGCCGGGGGTGGCTTTCCGGTCTTTAGCGGTGCACGCATGCAACGAGGACATGGACTGGGAACATACTCGGCAGCATTGTGAAAACGTTCCTGCCCTTGGTGACGCGTGGGGTGAAAGCAATCGGCAAACAAGCGGTACGCAGTGGACTGCAAGTGGCCGGTGATGTCTTGGGGGGTACGGCACCGCGACAAGCCTTGAAACGACGGGCCAAAGAAGCGGGAGGCGTCTTGGTGGCCAAAGCACAACGCACCGTAGAGAATAAAAGAGCTGCCCCACCGAGACCACGCACCAGTCGACGACCGACCCAGCGACGACGCACATCGAAGAAGACAAAGGATATCTTTTCTTAAAACATGGCCTTAATCCACGCCGAGTCCTGCCCCTCCACCAACAGTGAATTTGATTTGTGGACCGTGCCGCCCCCACAAACCAGTGTCGAACAAGGATTATGGGTGGAGCATCTCCCGCTCTCCAGCATCAACGAAACCGGGCCCATCGAGTTCACCATCAGTAATGCGGATACGGCCTATGTGGATTTAGCCCATACCTACTTGTATGTGAAAGCCAAGGTGGTCAATGGAGCTGGCACCAGAATCGTTGACCAAGCAACGGTGGGTCCGACGAATCTCTGGCTGCACTCGATGTTTCAGCAGGTGGATATTTTTCTCAGCGACAAACTCATCAGTGACTCCACCAACACGTACCCCTATCGAGCCTACATCGAGACACTGTTGTCGTATGGCCGAGAGGCTAAAAATCTCAGCTGACAACCGCTTTATTCTACAAGGACACGGCCGAGCACATGGACACGGCGGACAATGGGGGATATAACAAACGGAAGGCTTTCACTGCGAACAGTGCCTCGGTGGATATGGTGGGTCGACTGCATGCAGACATGTTCATGCAAGACCGGTACCTCTTGAACAAGACCCCCATCAAAATCCGACTGATACGGGCGCCTCCCACCTTCGCCTTGATGGCCACTAACGTAGAGGGGCATGTAGCGGACTATAAGATTGTCATTCAAGACGCAGTCCTGTATGTCCGAAAAGTGAAACCGAATCCAGCCGTTCAATTGGGACACATGAAAGCCTTGGAAACAAAACCAGCCCAGTACCCTATCCGACGTGTGCAAACCAAAGTGTTCTCTGTGCCTGCTGGAAATATGGGCGCCAACAAAGAAAACCTGTTCCTGGGGAACTACCCAAGCGATTGATCCTGGCCTGTGTGGAAAATACCAGTTTCAGCGGAGCCTACCCAGAGAATCCGTTTGACTTTAAACATTTCGGCATCAATTTTGTGGCCCTGCATGTGGATGGACAACGGGTGCCAGCCACGGCCTTAACCCCGAACTTTGGGCGGAGGAATTTCATTCGAGCCTATCAGAGCCTGTTTACAGCCACCGGTCAAATCAACCAGGACGAAGGGAATATGATCAGTCGGGAGGACTACGGGAACGGATACACGTTGTTCTGTTTCGATCTGACCCCACCTTAGAGAACGACCATCAGCTGGCCCTGACCAAGCAAGGCAATTTACGGTTGGAAATCCACTTTGCACGAGCCCTGGCGACCACCGTCAATGTGATCTGCTACGCCGAGTTTGACAACATCATTCAAGTGGACAAGGCGCGCAACGTCCAGTGTGACTTCTCCACCTAACATGGATACAGACCAGATAACCACCGTGCTGGAGAATGACCCAGAGACACGTAGGGTCTTTCAAGGGGTGTTCGCCCGAGATGTGTTTCCATTAGACCGTATGTATCCGGCTGCTTACGTTCTCAACATGGACCCGATGGATCGACCCGGTGAACACTGGGTGGCCGTGTACTTGACAGAACAGCAGGGGGAATACTTTGACCCGTACGGTCTGCCACCCCTCCATCCCGATTTAGCAGACTTCATGGATCAAGGCACAGAGACGTGGTGTTGGAACAGTCAAACGTTGCAAAGCCTGACCAGTGGCGTGTGCGGACAATATTGCTTGTTTTACCTGTACCATCGATGCCGAGGAAGACCCTTATCTACTATCGTACAGATGTTTGACGAGTACTCCCAGGCCGAGGACCGCGATGTACTCGTCTATGACTGGGCCGCCCATCATTTCAATGTACAAGCCCCGTTCTGGGCTTAAGTTAATGACAAGCCCCTTGTTCTGAGCTTCAATGTACAAGCCCCTTGTTCTGGGCTTCAATGTACAAGCCCCTTGTTCTGGGCTTCAGTTAATTACAAGCCCCTTGTTCTGGGCTTGAGTTTTCACGTGGTTGTTCTCACGTTGTTGTTGTTCACTGAATAAAAAACAAAATGAGATCTCACCAAAAAAAACCCTGTCTTGTGTGTTTTATTCATAATGCATCAATGCCCAATGTGGAGATTCAGTCAAACTGAAATCAGTGGTGTAGGATGGGGTCAAAATGTAACCCATCAAGTTTAGAAGGCAAGAGCACTATAGTAAAAAATAGAGAACCAATGAAATCAGCCTACAGACCAAGTACGTGTCTTTGGTCTAGGTTTGGAGCGGGCATTTCATTGAGGTACGTGTATACGGTGAGTGAAGAGACTCGTCCAACACGTATAGATTATGACTATAAGTTCTATGAGCATAATGCATGAAAGTGGCTTTGAACACCGTATTAGTCAATCAGTGGCCTAGAATGGAGCCAAAGGTAACCCATCCATGTCCAGAAAAACATTACCCGGGTGTACAAGAACCCAGATGTAGGCGCGGACGTCAGCGAAAGCACACCGTGAATACCCCAATTCCATTGGCTGATTGTTCGATCGCTGATTGGTTCTTTTTCTCGACCGCTGATTGGCTCTTTTTCTCGACCGCTGATTGGTCCAAATGGAACTGCCCATCTTTCCCAGGTTCATCTAGAATCCCCCTAGAATCTAGAATTTTTTATTGTGCTCAAGCTCTGACTATAGCGATGCCGCAACATTGTCTCATTGGACATTGTACCGTCTGACCTGGAGGTCACCCTTTGACCTTTTGACCCGCGTCCGCGCGCGCGCGCACTGCCGGGGATGACGCGGGATGACGCGCGCGCGCGCGCGCTCGCGCTGCGGGGCGCTGGGGCGGGGCGGGAAAAGGTGCCGGCGGTTGACCATACGGACGTCTAAGAGGAAACATGTGGAACTCTTCTATGTTTGGAGGTAGTTTTTTAGTGAAAAACTCGGAAGTGACGTCATACAGGGTCCAGTTTTCGACACTGAGTGACCACATCCGACAAAATGGCCAGTTTTCGACACCGGATGTGCCGCCATCTTGAACATACGTGCCGCCATCTTGGATATGTCCCATAATGCACCGGGTCAAAATACTCGCTTCTGATTGGACGAGAGCTCTGGGACGGATTTGAAATACTCGCTTCTGATTGGACGAGACCTCCATTGCATCTGCGCATGCGCAGAATGATATTCCTACCGCACACCCAACCCATCAGATGCCCCTTCACGAATGCTTCACTTAGATACCTCACTCGACCCCATTGGTGCATTAGGGGCTCCCCTACATCCCAACACGGCTATTTTCATACACTTGGGCCACCGCGCATGCGCAGAATGCCGATAGTTCAACCCCACACCCAGCCCATCAGATGCCCCTTCACATAAGCTTCACTTTGATACCTCACTCGACCCCATTGGTCCATTAGGGGCTGCCCTAGCTCCCAACACGGCTATTTCCATATCCTTGGGCCACCGCGCATGCGCAGAATGCCGATAGTTCAACCCCATATCCAGCCCATCAGATGCCCCTTCACGAATGCCACCGATTCGCACGGGGACACTTCCTATCATGTTCTAAATGACGAGACGAGTAAAACGAGACCTCACAACCCTACCGCAAATGTATAGAAGTACGTTTCCCAGGATGGTCCTATACCTCCCATACCCCACATAGGCATTTTCCCGTAACCCTGGAACTAGGGGAAGATAACTCTGTTGATAGACAAGCCCCGTTAAGCCCGGCGACCTATATACCCCTCATACCCCATATAGGCATTTTCCCAGGTTTTTCGATAAAGTCCGTGTTCCGTATTTTTTTTTTCAGGAAAAATTTTACATGCACCCACCCAGCCATCAAATATCCCTTCACCTAGGCTTCACGTTGATACCTCACTCGACCCCATTCGACCATTAGGGGCTCCCCTAGATGCCAAAACGTCTATTTCCATACCCTTGGGTCACCGCGCATGCGCAGAATGCCCCTAATTCAACCCCACACCCAGTCCATCAGATGCCCCTTCATGAATGCTTCACTTTGATACCTCACTCGATCCCATTGGACCATTAGGGGCTCCCCTAGCTCCAAAACCGCTATTTTCATGCCCTTGGGCCACCGCGCATGCGCAGAAGGCCGATATGTCAACCCCACACCCAGTCCATCAGATGCCCCTTCACGAATGCTTCACATCGATACCTCACTCGACCCCATTGGTCCATTAGGGGCTTCCCTAGCTCCAAAACGTCTATTTCCATACCCTTGGGCCTCCGCGCATGCGCAGAATGCCGATAGTTCAACCTCGCGCCCAGCCCATCAGATGACCCTTCATGAATGCTTCACTTTGATACCTCACTCGACCCCATCGGTCAACTAGGGGCTCCCATAGCTCCAAAAAGGCTATTTTCATACCCTTCGGCCGCCGCGCATGCGCAGAAGGCCGATATGTCAACCCCACACCCAACCCATTAGATGCCCCTTCACCTAAGCTTCACTTTGATACCTCACTCGACCCCATCGGACCATTTTATCTAGGGACTATTTTTTCTCCGCGGAAGCTTTTTTCCGAGACCGAATTACCGCCAAAACCACGGCCAAACCGCATCACCGCGCATGAATACATTTTTTTTTTTTTTGCCGGAACTTTTTTTTTTTTTGCACACCTCCCCCACCTCCCCCAATAACCCCCCAATGCCCGAGTTGTCTCCCTTGCATCCATAGTGTAGAGATGGCAACTGTGACGTCACAGAGGTCATATGCAAATTTCTGAGGTCAAAGAGCCTCAGGTTGCCCTCTATACACTACTCCAAAAGTTTAGTATAAGACCGGACGAATCATTTGCGTAAACTTCGCCATCCATAAGATGGCTTGCGAATCGTGTGTCGCATTTTTTGCGGAGCGATATCCGATACTTTACTGTGTATTGTTCGGTCTTCATCCGGCGAAGAACAGGCCCGAGAAATCTGATAAATTACAGGCTTCTCATACTTTTTCTGAAACGTATATTCTCTGAGCTGACAAAAGATACAGATATGAATAACTTCCGTATCATCCAAGAGGTGTTGTAGATCTGTAATTTTGGACAAGTAGTACAGCACATGACACGAATATGACGGGTTATGTTGGGGTTACGTCCGTAGAGTTTAGCTGATTGGCTGACGACATCACATGGTGATGATTTCGAGGAATTCCGTCATAAGGTTGCCGAAAGTAGGGTGAAAATGGATACACACGATCCCAGGGTCATTGCTACCGCGTATAGATACACTAAGAATATTCTCAATCTGATTAAAACTCAGACTTAATAACCGCTCCACTATCTGACATGTCGCTAATTAAAATCTGAGACAGTCCCTATAACAAATCCGTCAGATGAACTCCGAATCAAATAGTTTCCGGGTCAAATAGTCGCCCAATGAGACACAAAGTAGTATAGCGTGTCTGCTTATCTACTGTCTGTCTCACATCACGCTACGGCGAGGTTTTCGTGGAATTATCAGTTAATATAACACGTTAGCTGTCGAAATTCACCATATATTCCAACTCTTTCTGTGCAATTATTTGTCATCAAAAATATTTCCCTGGCATTAGAAATTATTTAAAAAATCTCTAAAGTTTATATCGTTTGAGCAACTGGCTGTTGAAAACACGATCATACCGACAACCGGGAAAGTCCATTTTCGCCCAAAGGAGCCGGGGAGTGGGGAGATAATTCTTTCTTCTGCTTTCACTGTACATATGCGGGATGAGTTACTTCCCCTAGTGCAGTTTCTCTCCTGTGGGTGAAAATGGACTTGTCCGGTTGGTTTCACAGCAAAGATTTTTTTAACAATTTGTCAGTAATATTAACGTTGTTGCGATGCAATTATGAACTGATTTTATGACACAAAATAACCGTACGTATATATCCAGCAGTGCAAGAAATATCCCTTGATCTTTTCACCTGGTCTGTCATTGAAGAGAGCAACGGGGAGCAAATAATAATCTTTCTATCGCTCATGGACTGAGTGACAGTTGAAGCTTCAGTCAGGTTTTCTCTGCGCCTGGTCCGTACACTCGGCAACATAAAGATTTCCCGTAGCCGGTAGGAAGAACGGCTATACAGTGTCTTTTACGTAGCATGCAAGAAAGCATCTGCAGTTCCTCCTGCTTTAATGCGGGCACGTCAAATTCATGGCACACCATATTTTCGATCTCGCCCTTGAACTTCGCCGCCACTCAGTCGAAGTTGGACTGTGATTGGTCGCCAGTCTGACATGCGCGACAGATTTAAGATAGGGACTGTCCCAGATCTTAATTAGCGACGTGTCCGACAGAGGAGAGTTTTATTAAGTCTGAGTTTTAATCAGATTGGAATATTCTTTAACCAGAGTTATCTCATTGATTCGCCAATCTCTGAGGTCTATTCAAATCCTGTTATTCCGAATTTGATTTTTTAAGCTCCTGTACATGTGCACCCATGCATCCTGTGACAATTTAGTCGAAGCAGAGTATGTGGTTGTAACCTATGTCGTTATTTAACTCAAGCAAGCTTCACACAGGGGTATCTCCCCTCCTGCCAGTCGATCGACCCTGTCGTCATTCACTTATGCAGAACGGAAAAACGCCCTGGCATTCTCCGTACAGAGGGTCTTCACCATGTAGCCTTTGACGGAGATAGAAAGTGCGAGATTATCAGAACTGCTCTGTATCCCATCAACTTCAATTAACCAGAATTAATCAACTGCAGCGCATTTGGGGGATTCGACAGACAAAAGAAAACGAACAATCGGTGACTATCGGTAATTAAATAACTGTTCATCTCTTCACAATAACAACAACACTATATCAAAGCTAACAGCCGTTTGTTTGAAAGCAAACAAGCAATGTTTGTTTTTCGGAATCAATTAATGCCCACCGCACATTCACATCCGCAAAATTAAATATCTCAGTATTTAGTATGCTGATAAGAACTGTTTGGCTGGGAGTGTGAAATGATGTTTTGATGCAGGGCTTTATGTAAATTAAATGACGGCAGGGTCGATCAACTGGCAGAAGGGGAGATAATCCTGTTTGAAGGTTGTAACTACAGCTCCTACGGATATTTTATTGTTTCAGCTGCGAAGCGAAACAAGATTACCAGTTATTCTCCCTAGACCGTGGACTCTCTCTCCTGCGTATCCAGCAATGTGGGATCCCAAGCTGTGACCAATGATATGGAAGCTCCCGTAGGACGCGCCCGTTGATTGGTGGATTGTATGGATGAGTTCAGCAATCAGTGCACCCACTACTCTGGTGTTGGCTGCTGCTTGAAAATAGTTCAATTTAGCAGCTCCTTTCTGCCAATCCACAGCTATCACATTTGCGTCTTCCTGCAGATGTAACACCAAATTAAGCATGCTCAAGAATCTTGAATAATTGCTCACCATTGAAATACGTATTACAATATATATAAAATTCGGAATATATACAATTGCTATGCTTCACGAAGTATGACTTAACGACATTGATAGACAACTAAGGTTTTCTGTTGGCTATAAATTGTGCGGCGTGCACACCGGTATGCTGTTTTAGCACATAAAACACAGAAAATCAATATGTTCTCTTTTTCAAATGTGGACATGGAAAGGACCTGGTACGTTAAGGTGGACAAACCGCCAGGTACGATTGTAGATGAACAAGCAGCCAGAGGATGCTAGGTCCCCCGCCGAAATGGCAGCAATATTTTTTAGCATTGTTGGTCTCAGGGGATATACATGAGGGAGGCAACTCCTGCTTCATAGGCGTTGGATGTGGAAGGGTCTTTCTGCCTTCCCAAGTTTTAAGATCAACTCAGAACGATTGCTGAAAGTTGATTGCTTCTGTGATATAGTTTCCATGCAGTGAAGCACCGAGAAGCATCCCCAAGTGACATCTCAAGGCATTATCTGCAAACCAAATTTGACGAGAAGCTGAAGGAATCAACCTGTTGCCCGGAAACCAAATTTTAAATTTGCCACCAGTTGTCGCCACCTGTAGGTGCAAGTGAGCAAAATGCAATCCCAAGCATCATCTCATGGCATGGTAGCCTACATGTATAAGCCTATAGTATCTTCTACAGGGGGCCAATGATCGGCTGATGCAGCAACAACAGCATTTTCCCAGTTAGACGGCAGATTTTGAAATCAAAAACGAGGCCGCGCTATGTCATCAGTCAACTGAGACAGTCGCGTGGTTGTGTATGAAGATTGGGGTGGGTCTTATCTAATAGTGATCCAATGAAAATGCTCGTATTAGTTCAAAATGGCGGGGTCGAATGACCAATCACTGAACGGGATACAGCTGGAACAGTACGTTGACACTGTCTGTTAATACAGGGGGCGTCGGAAGCAAATTCAAAGTGGTACGGCCACTATCATTGCACTTTAGGTGAGGATCCAGGGGCCGCCCAGGCCCCAGATGCTCCTGGGGTCTAGATCGCCGAAGAAGCGTTCTGAGCGATTTCTGGCGTCAATCAAAATCACTCTGCATTGAAGTGTATTTTTAGTTCTTTCCTAACCCTTTTACCATGAAAACGCAATCGATGGTTTTCTGCGATGCTGAATTACAAAAAAGTGTGTATAGTATATTACTTTATCCTAGGCACATCGTGTAGAAGTAACCGAGATGATGCATCGACAATGTATATACCAAATTTTACATTGAGCATTTGAACAGTGTCAGAGATAGAGATCAGTAATGATTTTACATAAATTAAAGATGGTTGCCCATCCTTCCCGTCACTCAGAGGAACTAATGTGGTTATTCATTAATGCAAGTCTCTTCATACATCGATGCTGTAAATCAAGTTTCGTATAGAACATTTGAATGGTATCAGAGATAAACATCATTAAAGATTTTGAATAAATTAAAGATGGCCGCCAAGATTTCCGCCCAATACAATCAGAGAAACCAGATCTGTCATTCATCGTAAGTCTCTTGATGCATCAATGATGTATACCAAATTTTACACTGAGCACTCCAACGGAATCAGATATAGAGATCATTAATGATTTTGCCTAAATTAAAGATGGCCACCAAGGTTTTCAGTCAATCAGGTCCCGATTCAAAGTATCTGGATGTATCGATGATATATACCAACGTTCATGTAAAACAATTGAATGGTAACCGAGATATGTAGGCTATCATTATCGATTTCGCATGAATTAAAGATGGCCTCCAGGGTTCCCAGCTAATCAGAAAAGCCTGTTTGGTAATTCGTTGAAAGTTGCTTGATGTATCGATGATGTATATCAAATTTCGTATTGAACAGTTGAATGGTTTCCGAGATATAGATCATTATCCATTTTGCATGAAATTAAAGATGGCTGCTAAGGTTCCCACCCAATCAGGTCCCAATTCTATAGGCTTCTGGTCCTTGACTAGGTAAATAAGCATACCAAATTTGGAATTCATCAGCGGAACAGTTTTCCGGCTATCTCGCTCACGAACGGACGTACGGATAGACGGACGTACAAGATGATGACAATACCCCATGGCCAAAATTGGCCGAGGGGTAAAAACATGGGTCTGTGCCTGATAAATTTTAAGCCTTTTGGGGTTGCAACTCATTCATAGAAAGCTCCCTGTACATGAACAACTGCACTGACAACTGCATGCCATCATCTGTCAGTCTGAAGACCGGCAAGGTTGAATTCAGTTCAATTCAGGAAATTGATCATCTGCACAGTGTGCACCGAAACATTAGGAACACAGTTGTAATTAATATAGTAATATACATGTGTGGACACAAATGATTCGTGCAGAAGCTTCAGGGTAAATCATATGATGTGCAATACAATTATTTGTTAGCAAAATTGAAGGAAATGTTGTCCTTCGTTTAAGATGACACGAAATTCAAAAATCAGGGATTCAGTAGTGCGGGGAAATGCCAGTTATTTCACATTATACTTCTGAAATAAAATATGGTTCATGCAAAAGCTTTAGGGTAAATCATATGATGTGGAATAGAATGATTTCATATAGCAAAATTGAAGGCCCATTTTGACTGGAACGGACAAGAAGAAGAGAAACTCAGTGG
>JAVTVY010052772.1:0-28209 GCA_036873755.1 Hanleya hanleyi | reverse complement strand
GGTTTCACCAGCGACTCCCAATCGGCGTTGGAGACGGCCATGTAGGCCGAATCTGTGTCCATCTCCATCAACTGCCAGTCTGAGGGATTAAAATAGACACCCATGAAGTCGTAGAGAAACTGCAACATCCTCAGCTTGGCCACCTGATAGACCATACATCAAATCTGCAGGGGTAAATTATACCGGATAGTCTTCTTGGCTGAAGTGACTTCATAGGTGTCGTCATCGATGACCTCCACGGACCGAAACAGTGGAGAATTGACTTTTTTGCGGGCTTGGGTAGTCGTGCAAATGTTCACATTGACGTGCTTATCCTGATTGGTTACCGTTTTTCCATAATAACCATTGCCAGTGAGTTTCCAACATTCAGCCATGATGGCCTGACTCGGGTATTCATCACCTTGACGACGGGCCGCCGTGACGAGCTCGGCATTCTCCGCAAAACAAGCCTCAGGGACGTACTGTATCACTTGATAGATTTGAGTAATTTCCAAACCGTGCTTCATGTACCACTGCAGTAAGGGGGTGCCCAGCAATATTTTGTGCGCCCACATACTTCCAATCAACATGCGGCGTGGTTGAGGTAAACACTCGTGTTGCTCTGCGTAGGTGCGCATGGTCTCCCCAATATCATCCCGACCCACCAGCGTATTCTTGAAGATAGGCGGACACTGGGCGAAGAGGGGCTTGAGAGTGTCAGGAACATGCAGGTCGCATTCTACAAAGCCGTAGAGCTGCCCCGAACGAATGGCGTCCAACATCTGTGGCAGACTCAGCAGTCGCCGACGACTCAACGGGTACTCACGCTCTTTTAGGAACCGTTGTAAATGGGGGCGGGCCTGGCACATGGTGTGAAATTCACACTCCCACATTTCAATCAAATGGTATCCTCGCTCTTTCACATAATCTCCGTTGGCCACTACTTCCTCCCGTAATTCTAATGGTGTTTTCCCGCGTCGCTCATTAAAACGACCTGCGCTGAAATGACATTCGTGGCCGTGCCAGTAACAGCCATAAAACTGGAAAACAGTGGGTGTTCCTTGTACATGGGCAAACCCATCGACGGGGAGACGCCGATCGCCTATCCGCTTCTCAGTGGCGTTGGTCTGGTGTCGTATATAAATACCCCGTCGATAGGCTTCCCACTCCAACCACTGGTCGGCAAGATGTTTGTGAGGCAACCGTTGGGGTGTAAAATGACGTCCTTCCGCCAACCAACGTGTATAATGACCACTGGGCATAGGTTGGGCCAACGACCACAGGTACAGAGCATTGGCATCGAATCCAATGATTTTGGCAACGGGTTTTCCACTGGGGAGAGTAGTGACATCCTTCTCGTGGTAGCGGTGAAAAATAAGACTGGGCCCGCCCACAATGTTATCTTTTAGACAATTATGCATGTCCGCATCTTTCTGTTGTACCAGCGAGAAGTAAGTGGAACACTCTTGAAACAAATGGCGAAGGGCCAGCCCCGGTAAACTTAAGCACTCTTTAAAGATGTCCACGTGCATTTGGCGTTGAAAAAGTTGCACCATTTTCTCGGCCGCCTCCAGGAAAGGAACCACATCTAGGTTGTTGTACCATATGAGGAAATCTTCCAAGGTCTGCATATGTTCATCGTTCCATACCTGCTGTAGTTCACGGTACGTGTCTTCATCAAAGAAGGCGTGCCGAGATGGCAACTGTGTTTCCTGCAAACGGTCGAGCGATGATATATACGTGTAAGGGAACCTCCCTTTGGTTTGTGCACAGTTATAGGCCTTGACCCACTGATCATAGCTACAATTAGGAGCTAGGTAGTTGCGCACGTCCAGGAAATGCAGTGACGTAGTAGTGAGGGCCATATGATTATTGATCTTCTTGATCACCGACTTGAGGGTATCGGACTGGGCCAAGTAAGGGTAGAGAAATTCCTTCACCATGTTCAAATCATAGCGTCCCGAATTAAAGCCGAGCACCGGTAACTGAGTCAGGTACTGCACGAACCGTAACTTCAATTTCTCCGCATACGGTTTCGGTAAAGGGACATCCCGCGCCTGCAGAGGCTGCGACTGCAGGGACTCCGACTCGGACTCGGATTCTTCATCATCGCTGAACGCTACACCCGGTACAGGAATGCGGTCGTCCAGTTGGTCCAGGACGTGCTGAAACTTGGCCACCAACAATGCCGTACTGCGCGCGCTCACCGCCTCTAAATATTTCATCATCCGCGTAATCAGGTCATGGGAGTCCCCCGTGGATACGAAACATACCGGAGCAGCGTGATAGCCAGGTACGTTGCTGGAAATACTGACACTCAGAGGAATATGGCGCTGCGTCCACTGTGTTTTGGGTGAAAACAGGTCCATGGGCTCCAACAGGGCTTCAAAGTCATAACACGCCCGGTAGGGAAGATAACGGTCCTCTTCCGGTATGATGAGTCCCTCATCGGCCAGTTCCTCGAAAATAGTAGGTGCATTATGATACACGCCACCCGGATAGACTCGCTTGACACTGTTGTCACAGATTTTCTCGTGGCGATGTAAGTCGTGAGAGTGTTTAAACACCCGATGGCATTGGGCACAACTGAAAGACTGAGCGTACTGGCTCATATTGGAGATCAGCGAAAAATGACTCATGCCATTGTGGTCGAACACATTGACTTTCATCGTAGCAGCATACCGTTCTGTGGATCGCCGAACCAATTCAGCCACAAATGTATCGTCATCCTCCCGTCGTAATCGATAGACAAAGATATTAATATGAAACAGGGACTCCACGTCATCCAAATGCTTGAAGGGGACACCTCGGAAGTGCCGCTTATCCATGTCTTGCTGCTCTAAATATTCTTCCCAATAGCCATCGGCCACTGTGTCACAACACCGGGGGTGACACTCGTCCACATGCACGGCCAAACACCGAAACAGACATTTCCGGTCTTTGTAGGGTCCCTTCGCCCCTACTGTTAATGCATACAGGCCGTGTCGATGAAGCAACCACGGAGGCAGTAGTACAGGAGCTCCGATAGGATGATCTCTCATTTTCGTGACGAAAAATGTGACGTTAGTCACCATTTGCACCAACCATTGGGTATTGGGGCGTTGCAACCGAGCCCATTCCAATGGATCCAACGTAGTCAATTTGTCGATGAGTGGCTCCAGAGAAATGTGATCCGTGATGGTGAATGGCTGGTCAAACACATACGAATTATTACTCGGATAGAAATACCGCAGCTGGTCCGTCTTTTTGTGCCGTAAGATATACCCAAATGTCACATTCAATTTGAAGGCAGTGACCTGATCTGTAAAAATGTTCTCGGCGTAAATAGGAAGATACGTGAGGTCCTCCAACCGAAAATTATACAAGTCCAATAGACGACGGTCACGGTGGAAACAATGGCGTATGGTAGCCCAGTGACGTTGATAAATGCCCCTGACACGCTCATCTTCAGGCAAGACTTCAACCGGAGGTACTGCTGGATCAAAGGGAAAATCTTCTCCACGTCTCATGCTTTTCGTCTCATACAAGCGGATAGACAGGCTGGCTGGCGGGCTGGCTGATCAAGTCAGGTCAGGTAAGTCAGATTGAATACACCCCTTTCCCTAAAAATCAACTCCTTTTATACATTTTACTACTCGCGGCCATCTTGTACCCACCTCCCACATCATGACACTGGCGGCCATCTTGTACCCACCTCCCACATCTTCCACTGGCGGCCATCTTGTACCCACCTCCCACATCTCACTGGCGGCCATCTTGTACCCACCTCCCACATCATGACACTGGCGGCCATCTTGTACCCACCTCCCACATCTTCCACTGGCGGCCATCTTGTACCCACCTCCCACATCTCACTCACACTGGCGGCCATCTTGTACCCACCTCCCACATCTTCACTCACTGGCGGCCATCTTGTACCCACCTCCCACATCTCACTCACACTGGCGGCCATCTTGTACCCACCTCCCACATCTCACTCACACTGGCGGCCATCTTGTACCCACCTCCCACATCTTCCACTCACTGGCGGCCATCTTGTACCCACCTCCCACACATCACGCATGCGCACACCGCCCCAATACCGCCCCATTTTTTTTTCTGCGCACACTTATGACGTCACACAAGGTTCTGCGCATGCGCAGTGAGGCGCTATCGCATCAATTTACGTTATATATACTACTAGGGAGCAACAATGAATTCCTTCCAAAATGTCAGTGGTGTTACCTGTCAGTGGTGTTACTATTTTTAGGGTAACACCATTGACAATTATGATGATTTTGCTCCAAATTTCAGTACAACTTGAATTTACCTTTCTTCCAAATAATACTAAGTTAAGGAGTCTTGTCATATACGTGTTTTGCCCCTAGATCGCTTTCACTGACGGCTACATTTTTGCCTCTATGAACAAATTGGTCACTGTTGTTACACGAGGTCAATGGTGTTACTCGAGGTCACTGGTGTTACCGGGTTGTCACTGGTGTTACATTTCAGTTAGATAACTATTTGAAGAAGAAGAAGCAGTTTTATCAGAAGGCTTTCCATATACCTGTTTTGTCCCTAAATATTCTTCACTTGCAACTGCATTTTTGCGTCTATGAACAAATTAATCAGTGGTACGTGTTACACGAGGTCAGTGGTGTTACCGGATTGTCAGTGGTGTTACGGATGCAAGAATGGTCTTGAAATTCAGAAACACTTGTTTAAGTTGCCCCATATTTTAAAAAAGAAACAAACTCGATTAGTTTAAAGTCAGCATCAAGAATAAATAGGTTTTGTTATACAGAATCTACATGAATAGTTGATACATGCGGTCCAATTGGCTGATTTTGGTGAGCTAAGTAGCATAATTAGGAAAATAAAAAGAAACTTGTTTTTCTAACTTCAATATTTTTTCATCATTAGTCATAGTTACATGCAATCTATTGCCTAGCATGTGTATATCTTCCTATTTCTGTTCTCTTAGTGCCCAATATACTGATCATTCCTGTGTAACACCACTGACATTATTGAAGACAACTCCACCGTTAAGTGTTACGAAAAGTTTATTGTTCGGGATGTCTGCATTTATTGTATGCATTATAATGAGTTTTGTCAATGGGGAATCTGTTGAAACCAAATTCTGTAGTCATTGGTGATGTTGATTTTGACATATTTCCCCAAGTGAAATTGTGCCTTTCTGTGAGAATGACCCACCTATGGAAAATCATTTCATTTAGAGTTTTTGTACCGGTACCTAAACTGTAGCTCATTCACCCAGCAGTCTGATTAAATTCATACATGTACTGTAGGCCTAGGCCTTCATATATGCTCAAAAATTAAATATACCAAAAAGATAACCCCACCAACGAAAATTTAGTATTGAATATATGCCATTCTACATCCTTGAAGATTTACCACGAACACTTAATTCAGAACATTAAAGCTGGTTTCAAGAATCTAGCATTTTGTTTGTAAATTTATCATTCTGAATCTGTTATTGAATACTTGTCTTTGTGACCTATACGTACATTGTAAATATTATAAGCACATTCAACTGGTCTTGGCAGCACAATATTGACTTGTCTTTCTCGTGAGTGAAAACAAATTCAGTGTTTTTTTTTTGTTTTTTTTTAAACAAATAAAAATATGAAATCTAAATAACTCAACTTAGTAAAATTATTCCACTATCCTTCAAAAATATCGTTTTTGTTTTTCTATGAAATAATGTCCTTAAATTGGAATAAGTTATAGAAAATATTCAGTTTCTAAAACATAGTAACACGGATATTCCCACAGGAGTTGTCTTCCCTGCAGGTGGCACTTTGCGTGTGTCTGTGTGTCTCGCTGTTGTTGTTGCAACTCGCGATGTGTTGGAACTTTCAAAAGATGAAGTACCGAAAAATGTAAGAATATTTTATAATCTCAATCATAAATGTTGAAGTTTATATTAGGTTGTATATGCTTTCATTCTGTCGTAAACGGTCTTATCAGTGTACGCGGGATGGGTCAGCTGCACGACACAACCCTGAAAAGAATTAACATTTTTGCAAACATTATGGCACTGAATTTGAACAATGTTCCACTATTCATAATGTGTGTATCAAGTCATTTTGGCGGTAAATAAGTATTGCTGACATTTGTTTTATACGCTGAAATATTTCCGAAGTCAACCGGTATGAGTAGGCGGAGCTTCAGGTACTGTTCAATATCGTACCCTAAGTGCTGGAATTATCTTCCATTTTTCTGTGACATGATATGTCAATCATTATAAAACTATAGATTTTTGTGAAACTATATTATACTATCCGAATGTCAGTCATTATCAGGAGGTGGAGTTTTCAGGCAGAGTCCAATACACATGTAGTGTTGAAACTATCCAATTTTCAGTGACGCGAATCAAAAAGTATTATAGTTTTAGCAACAATGTTATACTTTTCATCAATGTGTATCAAATAATTTTGGCGGTCAATTATAGGAACTATATTTGTTTCTATTTGGAGTATAGAATTCTATCCAATGAGGTGGACTTTTTAAATGTCAATCATTATGAGTTTTTAGAGACGATATCCTTGGATTTTTTTCATGATATGAAGACACGTGGACACGTCGTTCATTTTACGGAGGCGTGGTGAACGCAATACTACTGTAGGCCTAAATATGTTGTCAGCTTTCTACAGAGATCACAACATGTTTCCAATCCTGTTTCATTTTTCTTGAACTTGTTGGTTATTCGTTAGTGCTGCTCACTCCTTTTTTTGTGACATCATTCATATGTCAATCAGTATCAAACAATATGATTTAGGGTGAAACTATTATACTTTTCATCAATGCATGGTATCTAATAATTTTAGCGGTTGATTATTTAAGAAATATTGGTTTCTCTTGCCAGTTTCCAATTTTGTCTAATGAAATGGACTTTCCGAATGTCATTCATTATAAGGAGGCGGAGTTTTCAGGCAGTCCAATAGCATCGAAACTATTCAATTTTCAGTGACGCGAATCAAACATTATAATTTTGGAAACAATGTTATACTTTTCATCAATGTGTATCACATAATTTTGGCGGTCAATTATAGGAACTATATTCGTTTCCATTTGGAGTATAGATTTCTATCCAATGACGGGGATTTTTTAAATGTCAATCATTATGAGTGGACGGAGTTTTTAGAGACGATATCCTAATGTTGAAATTTTTCATGTTATGAAGACAAGTGGACACGTCGTTCCTTTTATGGAGGCGTGGTGAATGGACACGTGGTCCCGTTTGGCTTTGGTGTGGGCAATATTGCTGTAAATATGTTGTCTGCTTTTTGCAGTGATCAGAACATGTTTCCATTATCTTGTTACTTTATCCTGTTCCATTTTTCTTGTACTTGTTAGTTATTCGTTAGTGCTGCTCATTAAATAGTGTTTGTTTTACCACATTCCTTCCTCCAGAGATTGTAGGAGGAAGACCAAATCCAGGTTAAATCGCAACTAATTTTATTTTTGTGTGTGTAGGTGTGTTTGTGTGTACACGTATATTTGTAGTTTGCATATGATATCAGTATTAACCTTTAATGTAAGAGGCATTAGACAACGGGATAAACGAAGGCAGCTTTTTTTATACATAAGGCCAAAAAAAAATATATGTCTGTTTCCGATTACGGGCCAGAAAAAAATAGAGTAGGTAGGGCCAAAAAAATTTTTATTTTGGAAATAAATTTTATTTTGATGTCCAGTACTCCTGTCCCATATACAATGGTCTACAAATATATTCTTGATTGTATAACATTCCCACCCACTTTAACATATTCTCCCAGGACACATCCCCCCATATTTTCAGATATTCAAAAGATCTTATCCCCCAAAAGATAAAGGGGGAGATACCCTCAAAATATATTGTTGGTATTTTTATCTCTACTGGATCCAGCAAATCTTGATATTTCAATAAGTTCTGCTGAAACCAGTTATTGTACTGATATTATGGAAATGAGAATTGCCAATAATGTGTTTGACTGCTGTTTACCACCAAAACGAGTATCGTTTTAATTTAGTAGCTTGATATGCAAAACAATATATTTCAAGGATTTCCGCCCAGAAATGATGAAATTTTTAGTGAAAAATACAAAATTCCATGTGGAATTTCAGTGCCTTCCATAGGGAGAGTGTACTTATTTTCTGGAAAAGCCTGAAGAAAAAAGTGACATATACAACACAAAATGAAATGGGAAATTAATTTGAACATCATGGAGGTTTGTACCAGCGACTAGCTATAAATTCGAACAATTTGAGAAACGAGACGCGATTCCTGACTGTACAACAGTACAATGATTTGAACAAGCCATTTCTCGAAAACAGAAGAATTATTACTTGCTTGAATCTTGGGGGTTTATTTCAATGCATTCATAATAAAACAAGTCGGGGAAATTTTGGATTTTTTAGCGGAGAAATGGTACCGGTCGGTTAGACTTTGACGGCGACTAGCTTTGACTGTCGTCGTCGATTTCGCTGAAAACGAACACCACTTGCAAGCTGCCGTGTCCGCTAAACACTGCTTTAACAAACGTCATTTCAAGCCATCAAATCAGTAGATTTCTTTCGAAGTTGATGGAGAATATGTTTAAAATTGTCCTGGTAAACATGATCAAGTCGACTGAAGCGTAATCGGGTTGCCGATTTCCCGATTCCCGACCTAGAAGTAGGTGCTTTATTTCCTGAAAAGATCGTCAACCTGCCGCCATGCCATGCGGTCAGCTCCAGTCACACTTTACGGTATGCTGACTGTGGGCGCGCCGCTTTACGGTTGTTGTTGTTGTTGTTGTTGTTGTCGTAAAACGCGGCCTTGGTAGTGATTTCGTTTGAATTTGCTGATAAAATTTTTAGAGTCGCACGATTTATCTAGACTCGGTCGGGTAACCGGAAACAGACATATTTTTTTTCTTGGCCTAAAGACCTTCAGTCCAAAGTTTGTTTTTCTTCAAGAAACGCACAGCTGTGAGAGTGATGAACGATTCTGGATTTCGGAATGGGGAAATCCAATCATATTTTCACATGGCGAAACAAACAGCAGAGGAGTAGCCATATTGATAAATACAAAAAATTATAGAATTAATAAGTCGTACCTGGATGATAATGGTAGATTTATTGTTACAGAAATTGAAATTGACAATAAGACATACACAATGTGCAACATTTATGCACCAAGTAATGGCTATGCTGAACGAGAAGCATTTCTACTCGATATGGTACATTTTCTTTCAACTAACAACCTAAATCATAATCTAATTCTGGGAGGGGACTTCAATTGTGTTATTAATCCAACAATTGACAGACTTGGGTCTGAAAATAATAGAAACAGTCAAAATATTCACACATTAATGGCTGAATTACATGTTAATGATTGTTGGAGGTTAATACATCCATACGAGCGGAAATACACCTGGAGGTTAAATAATACTATACAGTCGCGTATTGACATGATCATGGTGAACTCTCATTTAACAAAGAACTTGCATAGCGCTGAAATAAAACTCAGTCTCAAATCAGATCACAAAATGGTGATGATAACTCTTGATCAAACTCAAAGGAAAACTTTTTTTCATTGGAAATTTAATAACTCTCTGCTTCTTAAACAGGAATTTGTTGATATGGTAAATAACTTCCTCGTTAATGTTGAAAACGAAAATTTCAATTCTCCATCTATGAAATGGGAATGGATTAAATTTAAAATAAGGTCTATTGCGATTGAAAATTCAGCTAAAATTGCTCGAGAAACAAACGAAAAGGAAAAAAGACTAATTAAACAATTATCTTTGCTTGAAAGGCAGTTACAAGAGGATGAATCAATTGATCTGAATGAACAATACACAACAGCAAAATTAGAACTTGAAAAAATATTTGAAAACAAAGCAAAAGGTGCGATGATCCGATCAAGATGTAGATGGATGGAAAAAGGAGAAAAAAGTACGAAATATTTTTATGATTTGGAGCGGAACAGACAAATGAATCGAGCAATAAACAAGGTAACTACACAGGATGGTAAAGTTCTTACCGAAGAGAGTGAAATCTTACTTCATTTACGATCCTTTTATTCAAAATTGTACCAGTCTAAACTTCCCGAGGGAAATTACAGTGAGTTAATAGAAGACGTTATTGACCCTGAAAAACTATCTGATTTACCAAAACTTCAGGATGAAAATAAAGAAGATCTTGAACAACCAATTGACCTCAAGGAATTGAGTTCGGCCCTTTTTGGTATGCCACAAAATAAATCGCCTGGTTGTGACGGTCTCACTGTTGAACTCTATAAATTTTTCTGGAGTAAACTGAGAAACTATTATTTAAGATCTATACAGTATTCAATTGAAAACGGCGAATTATCTGACACTCAAAGGAGAGGAATTATATCATTAATAGAAAAACCTAATACAGATAACAATTGTATAGAAAACTGGAGACCCATTACATTATTGAATGTAGATTACAAAATTTTTGCGAAGTCTTTAGCAAACAGAATAAAAAGGTATCTAGGAAAACTCATTCATAAGAGTCAAACGGGTTTCATGAAAGGCAGAAATATGAGCGAAAATGTGCGCTTTCTTATAGACCTGATAGATAATTACACCGACGAAGTTTGGATTATTTTCCTTGACTTCGAAAAAGCCTTTGATTCTATTGAACATAAATTCATTGAACATAGTTTGAGAAACATGAATTTTGGGCAGTCATTTATAAACATGATAAAATTATTTTATACGAATACAGTTAGCTGTGTAGTTAATAAAGGCAAGCCTACAAACTGGTTTAACAATGGCAGAGGCGTTAAACAAGGGTGTCCAATATCACCATATATATTTATCCTCTGTTCAGAAATTGTAAGTCATCTATTAAGAGCAGATAACACAATAAATGGAATAACATTACGCAACGAGGAAATTAGAAGTATTCACTATGCGGATGATTCAACGGTCACTGTGACGAATAAAAAATCAATTCAAAGAGTTATGGATTTCTATGCTAGTTTGACAGTTGTGACCGGCTTAGTGCTGAATAAGTCAAAATGTTATGTGATGCCTTTAAATTGTCATATTCCAAGCGAGCAAGTCACTCAATCTTCTCTCAAGATCATCACTAAAGCAAAATTCCTCGGACTGATAGTGAGCAAAAAGGACAATCCAACGGACGAAAATATAAATAAACAATTAGATAAAATTAAAAAGCGGTTTCAAATATGGTCCCAAAGAGGACTTTCGTTATACGGAAGAACATTACTAACTAAATCTGAAGGTATTTCTAGATTAATCTATTTAGCTACCAGCACTCATATACCCCTAAATATTGTGCGAGAAATTAATAAAGAGCTATATACTTTCATCTGGCGAAGTAAATCTGAGAAAGTTTGTAGGAACAAAATTATGGTTGATTATCAAAGGGGTGGCCTGAAAGTCCTAGATTTTGAAATCATGAACAAAGCTTTAAAATTGGTTTGGCTGGCAAAGTATTTTCAGAATGAGCATAACAGTTTTTGGAAATTATATGTTGATGAATTATTTCAAGAGCTAGGAGGAATTAGATTTCTTCTGAAATGCAATTATGACGTCAAATGTTTTTGCGAAGATATCCCCCCGTTTTATAAAGATATCTTAGAATTCTGGAGAGAATTGTATCCAGTGTATGACGATATATACAATCAAATTATATGGAATAACAGAAAGTTTAAATTAAGAAAGAAAAGCCTTTTCAACAAGTGTTGGGTAGAGTCGGGAATTATCTTCGTCAGAGATCTTTTAGATCAGGAGGGGCGTTTTCTCAATAAGCAGGATCTGGAACTAAAGTATAACATTCAGATTAATGAAGTTATATTCAAACTGTATATCAGATGCATAAAGAAGAAAACGGGTTGCAATGTATTCAATAAGTTTAGTCCACATCCCAGGCCTAATCTTAACGACGTTCCGAACATCTCAGATTCTTCCCTGGACTTATTCCCCATGAAGGCGAAATATTTTTACCAGCTCATCTGTAGTAAAGTATGTCAAAATTACAGTCATGAACAAATTCAAACTTTGCAGTTACTGTATAAACTACCAATTAGAAATAAAGTTAGGCAAATGGAGTTCAAAATATTACACAATATTTACCCATGTAATAAGTATTTACATAAAATCAAGATTAAAGATTCTGCACAGTGCTGCTTTTGCATGGACGAGGATACTATAAGGCACGCTCTGTTAAACTGTCCACAAACATATACATTTTGGGAAGCTTTTTTGCTTTGGATTAAAAATGGAGTTGATAACTCTTTGTCCATGAATGATTTGAAGATGGTAGTGACAGGGGAATCATTAGATGAATTACCGCAGAATGCTAATGCAAAACTCTTTTTATTTTATCTAGTTTTAGAGGCTAAATATTTCATTTACAGTTGTAGGTGTACATCCCAGAATGCAAGGTTAGCTGTTTTTAAGAATACTGTAAGATTTGAGATTGAAGTTCTGTCAAGATGTAAGAAGGGTACAATTACGAGTAGCATTCTCGGGATATTGAAGAAGCTTTGTTCATAACATGTGGCATTCATACTAAGTGTTACTGGTTCACTAATTTACTGTATTCATTTGTGATATTTGAAAGCATTTTTTTGGAAAATGAATAAGATTATACTTTATGGACTGAGGCTTAACATTGTGTCAGTACTAGTATTTTCCCGTTAAGGAATTCATACGAAATTGTTAGTGGATGTCTCTAACTAAGTATAATATATGTGCCAGCTGGTATACGTAGAGTTTGTGTGTTATGTAAATGTTCAATAATTGTCGGGGGGGGGGGTATAATATGTCTTTGTTTATTTTTATGTTTGTCCCCGGCCACGTGGGCAAGACATAATATTATAAATGCGTGGCCGTATGGCCAATAAATGCCCAGTGGTCTGTCCAGGGCTTACCTGAAAAAAAAAAAAAAAAAAAAAAAAGTCATGAGAAATTTGATATATGTTGATAGAAGAGGTCAAAAATGAATACTACTACTGTATTATGAACTATCAACGACGTAGATGATCTTTTTATAAATGTTCTGCTGTGCTGACGGAGAATTTTCGCTGGTAAGATAAAATGGGCCAATCGGCTGATTTCCCGCTTCTCTCCCGCGGAGATGTCTCGTGCTGCCAAGCCCGCCAATTTGACTTTCGCTGTTTCAGTGATTGACGGGTTTCGTGTTGTGTTTCTTCAAGGATTATCGGTGTCATAAATGCACACTTTTTTTATACAATTGGAGTTGGACAAACATATGAGAAAACATCGACGACTGCCAGTGTGAATCATGTCAGATGTGCTTCCATAACAACTGGTAAGTTTAATTTGCGTCTGTGGTTTTGTCATGTTCTATCCCACTTGATCAAGTTCGTTATCAACAACAACCAAGTTTAGTAAAATCCGTTTGCGTTTGGTCTCAATTGCAAAACATTCTCCAACATGTTCGTTTATGCAGAAGTCAAGCGACCCCCCCCTCCCCCCCCCCCCACACACACGCAATATTAGAGAAAAATTACCTGAATCCCAACAATAAACAGGACTGAAAACTTGTGGAAGCCCCACCCCCTGGGGCATAAACTTGTTGTGTGGATTCCCAGTAATATTCCCCAACAAAGCCGGACTCTTGCCCGAGGGGGGAGGGGGGAGAGAATGGTTTGACTACTGCATTAGTTCCTGAACATTAATTTCCACAACATATTCTTACAAAGATACTGTGCATTTTAATGTGTGAAAATTTAAGTCTGAAATATGGACAAAAATGTCATCAGAATATTAATTTTATTCATTTGCATTTTATTTTCAGGTAGGCCTTAATAAATAATATCGGTGTACATCCTGGAACTGATACTGGGTGAATTTTGGGAGAACATTATGAACTTCGGAGTGTCTGGAGTTGTGACATGAGACATTGACCCATATTTCTCAAAGATAGAGCACTGTCCTGAAAGTTTGCCGAAAAGGAAAAAGTACATTCATAAGACATGGACAAAATAATTATATTATTGAAAGGATAAAGATTTTTATATAATCACGACAGTTCTGGTTCAGACTGAAGTGTGCTATATTCATAATTAAAAGGAAAAGATTTCTTCCCAGATCATGAGATGAACTTCAAGCTGTTCCAACCTTCATAAAATACAAAATTGTGAATAATATTTTTTTTTAAATAAACCTTGCAAAAAATGACAAAACTATCTTAATTATTTATTTCTTGTTATGCTGTCTGGATATGCACTGTCTAGTATACTATTTATAATTAAAATGAAATTTGATGTGCTTTGGTGCTAATTACAAAGGAATTGTTGTTTTTTTTAAATCACTGGCTGTCATGAGACATGTTGTACCGGTATTGACTTTAACTAAACATACAATCAAAATTTCCTTGCAATGATCTCTCAATTCCTGATGTCTTCTTGTCAATCATTTAGCTAGATTCTGGATGGCTGGGATTCAATTCCTGCAGACTTGCACCTTCACAAGACCCTCGGCTGGCCATGACAGTTTTTTTTCTACTGGTAAGATTCTTCAAAATTGTATTTAGCAAAGTGGAATTTCCTTGTAACAATCTTGCAAATTATGAGCAGTAAATTGCATAATATATTTATGCGATGTTGACAAGCACTATGCCTTTGACTGTGACACTGCCTCAATTTAGTTTTATCTGCACTTTTCAATATTCGAAAGAAGTTTTTCATATATTGGACTTAGAACACAGAATCACTGCAACACTGTGTCCTAAAAGAAATACCAAACCGAGGAAATAGTACAAGAGACCGGACAATAAAAAATTGAATCACTTTTAACACTTAAACACTAAACGCAACTTCTTGGATCAATTGAAAATTGTTGACATTCATTTTGCTATAATGCTATTATTTTCATCAAATGATAACATTTCATCCATCATCAATGTAGTCACCTGTGCTATACCCTTTCTTGTAGATGGAGCTTGTGAAGGTAACAAGTGGAATTTCCCAGCCATCACCAAAACAGAACAGTGTGCTCATGTGCTTCTATTACACTATTAGTCAATCATACCAAGTAAGACCATTACAAATCAGTTCATAGCTCGATATGATCATCCTTAGTTCCATGTGTAAATCCATTCCTTACTTACCAAAGAAAAAAATGCCCAAAGTATACCCGAAGTGTACCCAGTGTGTATCTAATGTTTGGCTTAAATGTACCCAGTGACCCTTGAGTGTACCTTTAATACGGTTACTATCATAACCCATGTTTAATAATGTATACCTAAAGTGTACCTTGCCTATATCTAATGTGACCTTATTGTCTACCTCCCCTATACCTTGTGGGAACCTAAATTATATCTAATGTAAACCATTTGGAATCCCCCAGTTATACCTTATGAGAACCTGATATGTATCAAATATGAACTTTATTTATATTAGAGCTGTACTGAAAGTGAACCGCAACGTCCGTTATTTTCAAACCTTTTTCAACCCTTTTTCAACTGTACACTACCCAAATTGTACCTTGGGGTCTGAGAACTGTCTAGTCTACCCAAACTGTACCTTCCAATTATACCTCAAAAAGTACCCAAATTGTACTCTACTTAATTAAACAACTGGATACTCTTTTACCCTACCCTGAAAGTGAACCTAAAAAAAACTCGGGGAAATTGTACTCGAACTGTACTCCAACTGTATCTTTTTACAACTACTCAAAGTGTACCTAATGATACCTTCAATGTACCTTTTGAGAACTATACCAAAACTGTACCTACTGAAATGGTATAAAAATTATTCATGCAGCATTGACCTACCCAAACTATACTCAGTGTGTACTCTATCAAAAATGTACCTGTGTGTATTGACAAACAATAGTTTGTTACCCGATACCCATGGGATACCCGTACCTTTTAGGAACCTCGAACATGCCAAAACTGTACTTTTCATTTTTTTTTTGTTAAAGTCGACGTTCCAAATTAGCGGTACCAGAAGTAGCATCATTTTGTACCTTTGGCATACCATAGGAATACCTAAAGTGAACTGGAGTTACGCTCTAAAAGTGTACCTTTTTTGTACTTTATTTCGGAAATGATGTTCCCATGCCACATATGTTCTCATGCCACATTGGATTTTATAACCTGTGATGTGTTCAACCAATTGATGTGAGGAAAATAGTATTCATTGCAACATTTGAAAAGAGATAACAGGAATTGTAAATGATTGATGGCATACATGCATTTGCTGTTAAAAAATTGTTGCAATCAAAGTGCAGTCTATTGCCATATACACTTGATGCAAATTTGTTGTCTGTTATTCAAAGTTTAATCACGTACACACTCTCATGGAAACCAAATATACCCCCCCCCCTCTCTGTGGTAGACTTTGTCATTTACTGTACTTACAATAATTGAATTTGAATTACACCTACAGTGCATCACTGTTGTCTATGTAAGTATACACCTCTGTTCAAATATAATGGGTTTGTGTCCCAAATCTTCACCTGTTATCACTTAAATGCCAATATCCTCCATTTGGAGATCTTCTGCAAACAAAATTATCTCCCTTGATCGCTGCGTCGATCGTCCGCCAGGTGGCGTGCACTCCGCGCATGTCCATCACTCTTTTTCCTTGCAGTCTTGGTAACAAGACCTGTTTTTGAAGAGCTCCTGTAAACAGTAACTTTTGGTTGTTATAGACGCACCCTAGGGTTATTTTTTTGGTCTGTAAGTTCACTATGGCTAACGTAGTCACCCAAACTATCAAGAATAGTAAGAGATGTGAATCATGTCGTCAGTTTTGGCCCGTAAGGGACTCGCATGCTTTCTGTTTTAAATGCAGGGCACAGATATGCTACAGACAGAGTACCTGTGCCGAGTGTGTAAACTGGGACGACGCTACCTGGATTACCTATGCTGTAGCTAGACGTACTCAACTATTGAGGGCTGCCGGTGACCAGAGGAAAGGACCTGCTGAAAAAGCAGAAGCTAATCAGGCCCTCATATACGACTTATCGCTAAACGAAGACACAGCCGTAACGACGACTATAAGCCCGGAGAGACCCCCCAGTGGCATAGTCCTAAAGTCGACAGTACCTTCGAAGAACAAAGTGCAGACCAGTCAAGCCCAAGCCACAGCGACACGGTCTACTTCTACTGCATCGACTAGAGTGCTGGCACGGACTCTACTAGACAGCCCCGTCACAGTCACGGATCAAAGCGACTCCTCGGATAACAGCTCCCGTTTATCCAAGTCCACAAGGAACTACCGTACGCCGGGAGTCGGACAAGCCAAAGGCCTACAGGGACCGGAGCCACACTGTAGGAAATGCTCTTCTGTGTATGTTTGTACACGGCTTTTCATTTTTGATGAAATTAATTCCTGGTATTAAATTAATTTCATTTGATCAAACAATAAATTGCCTTTATTCGAAATAATCGACTTGTTTTCTATGTACATGTAGGCTATACTAGTTCCACTGCCAGTGGATATCCACTGCCAGTGGATGCCCACTGACAGTGCAGTTCCACTACCAGAAGATGCACAGCTCCACTGCCAGTCCACTGCCAGTGGATGCACAGCTCCACTGCCAGTCCACTGCCAGTGGATGCACAGCTCCACTGCCAGTCCACTGCCAGTGGATGCGCAGCTCCACTGCCAGTCCACTGCCAGTGGGTGCGCAGTCCCACAGCCATAACCTAGTATTGGGAATATGAATATTCATGAGTATGCTAATGAGCTACAACTGCCAGTGGACTTTCAGTTGCACTGGCAGTGGACTTCCAGCGTTTCAATTATGTAAATGAGCCAAGCAGGGGAGATGCAGTGGTCAGGACTGCAAATGACTGCAAGCTCCACTGCCAGTGGACTGGCAGTTCCACTTCACTGTTGACTGCATTTCCACTGGAAGTTGCACTGCACACCCACTGCTGGATTGCAAGGGTGTAAAGAGGAACTAGCGAATACAGGTATTGCGCTGACAACAAATGCTAACCGACAGACGATTGGACGGACGGACAAACAAAATCAGGTTTTCTTCTGTACCATGTTTCTGGTATAACTCTGATTGCATCACAGATTAACATCCCCGAATATGTATGTACAGAACTATCCACATGTACTCATACTATGAGCATAAAAATATTCATCAATAATTTCACTATTTTTGTCACTACTGCAGTGCCCTTCACTTTTTTTTTTATCAAACTATTTCGATTATGGCCACGAAAAACGCTAACTCCAGATACTTGGGCGGGTAATCCCAGTTATTCTAGTAGGTTTTCATCTGCATCAACCAATCAAAGTGGAGGAATACATGAACGATTAAACTGGCAGCACTGATACCATGTAAACCAATATTGCAGGTTACAGGAGTCTCTTTTGTCTCTCTGTAACATTAGAAAAGTACTCCATAGTTGTTACCTAAAGCCTGACTTAATTCAGATATATAATATATATACTAATGCCTAAAAAGTGTGTAACATATTAATCCAATTATTTTTAGGATGACATTTTTCTTGGTAAAGCACAGACACAAGTGCTGAGTGGGTCAGTCCCCTGGGGATTTGAACTTAAATCTTAATCCGATTATTTTTAGGATGACATGTTCTTAAAGGCACAAAATGAATCTACATGTAGTGCTTGATGGGTCAGTCCAGTGGGGATACAAACATTCAGTCTATCAGAAGGGAAATGGGTGTACGCAATCAAGATCCAAATCTCCAAACTTTCTCTTCTGAGAAAGCTGAGGTGGTCGAGTTGTTTAGGCGGCTCGCATTATTTCTGGCGATTTGGTGCTTTTTCTGAGGGCGCTAGTTCACAAATCCCCACGGGACGGACCCATCCATGCTGGATGGGTCCGTCTGTTTTATCAAGAAAATGTCCTAAAATACTAAAAATAATTGGATCAGATTTAGCATCAAACCGCTACATTTTCGCAAACAGGGGCTTCGCTTGACTCCTGCATTACATGTAGGTTGTTTATGAGGGGATGTGATGCATCTGGGTTTCGAGATTGAAGATATAATCCAAGTCTGCATGTATGAAACAACGATCCAAACTGCTTCAGACCATAGTATACCACAGTCTGTGTTATGCTATAAATATCGTCTGCCAATCAACTAATCATTAAGGGTTTGCTAGTGTAATGTTGTTGTAACAAATTGATGTCACTGTAAAAAAAGTTTTCAATGGCTTTGAGATAGCAAATCACAGAAAGATGAACTTAACACACACGTTATTTAGGTTTCCTAGAGCAATAATATGCTGAACATGATAAACCGGTGAATATTTGAATAAAAAGATGGCTGAAAACCCATGTTGTGAAATTTTCCGTGCAGAAGATCTTAATTTTGGTGGTCAATTTTTTCAAAACTCCGATTCAATACCATTAACATGACTAGAGAGCTACATTAACCAAGAATACCAGTATCCTGTTTGTCGTTATACATCAATCCAGGTAAACCATGATGAAACTGTACCAAGCTAGCCACCTGATTGGCTAACAAATGTAGTTTCAAATTCGCACTAGATGCAGTCAGATATAATATTCCGTGATAATATATCTGAGTTTACTGAGATTGGTTATGCATGTAAGCTCACTCAAAATATCCAGTTTTGAGGATAAACTGCATGTAGGCCTACTTCACATCAACTATGTGCAAATTGATTGTTAGCAAGTCATATGAGCAATATTTGTTCATCTGAACTAGGTACCAACAGATCTATGCTTACAAGAGCTTTTAAATATCCTGCTTTCTAACACAAATTTGGAGGTATATTTCATTAGTTCTTATCTTGTGTGCAAAAAATTTATACAAAAGTTACGATAACAATGTTTTTACTCATATTTTCATTCAAGTACCAGGTTTGCATATACTTAGCCTGAATTATAATATGTGTGTAAATTTTCCGCTTACTGTGATTTGTTATCTCCGAGATATTGAAACTTTTTGAACAGTGACACCAATCTGTTATATCCACCCAATGTCACACGTTGTATCTACATTGTATGCATGTTAAATCGACGTTGGGACTTAATTTCTAACAAAGGAGGTGTTCGCTTTAGATGGATATTTTTCCCTTCAGAGCCGCTCTCTGCTGCTCTATTGTCTCGCTTCGAGCCGGCCGGTAAATTGTGACGTAATGCTCAGGTATTCCCCAACTCTTTGTCAGAGGCGAGGCCAGTCAGATGGGAAATTCTGGTTCATATTCTCATACGGTTACCATTGGCACATATTGGCACATGCATAATTAATTGGGAAAGCAAGCGTCACCACTTGTTGAGGGTCATTTTCTTAATAAAGGCCTTGATATAAGACAAGTTTAACCTTATAACTTTTCAATTCATAGTTACAACTTTCCGCTGCCCTAAGACGAAATTATATATGTTTAACAATTAATTTTTTGCTCTGCTGGATCGTCAGAATATTCAAATACTGACTGTGTGTGGTGTTGCTAGTGTGCAATTCTATTGACGAATTATAATAAAATAAGGGATTATGTGCGTTATGGGTTCGCTGTCTTTATTTCACTTTAAAGTCCAAAATGATGAAGATGAGAGAAAAAGAAAAAAATGGGAAATTTTTTTTCGGGTATTTGGGGATTCGAACCAAAATGTTGATTTACTTTCAATCTGTAGTCTGACACTGTAACCATTCGGCCAAGCAGCTGTTACAATTATCAAAATGAGGAATCATGTGCCGAATGGCGGTGAACCACACCCTTTCAGAACATTACAAGCGTTTTGGCATATTTCAATATCATGAAAATATGGCACCTTTAACCAGAACGATTCTTCAGTATCATTTTGGATCAAATCCACCGCATTTCGATATGTAAGATTCGTTTTGGTTAAAGGTGTCATATTTTATATATGAATGGAATTCCCTTCAAGAATATCGCCAAAAATTGCAAAAACAAACAAATGCTTATTTTCTAATACTCGTAATATTTTTTTGACAAATCTATTCTCGGTGAAAATTGAGAATATGAAAATTCAGTATTTTCTCTCTCAAGCTAATAACTTTGAAAGTAAACGAGAGGAAATTATATTTTCGGTTTATGAACGCAACACACTAAGGAAAAAAATACGGTCAAACCGAACATCTCCTTTCTGCGTTGAATCAATGTCGAGTGCCTGCTGGGTCAATTCTGACAATAAAAGAATCTACTGTCTGTAACACCCTTCCTATCCACGATATTTTGGTCAAAATATCAGCTGATACAATTACATTTCATTGAGCACATCAATCATCTTAACCTATTTTGTGTAACTTTCTGTCCACGTTTCAACTATATATAAGCAAAATCAGATTAAGTCGCCAATACCGGTACCTGCCATGTTTTTTTAACTCTCTGCGCTGTGTGGCCAGGCCGTAAGCTTGTACTGTAACGTTGAGAAAACATCATGGTGGCCAGAAAATAACCAGCTCAGTATTGACAAATTTCTTTAATTTTGGATGTATTTATTCAAACTTTGAAAGAAAATTACACAAAAAATGTATCAGCTGATATTTTCACCAAAACGTTGCAGATAGGAATTATAAAGAATATTGCAGCATTCAGTTTATTTTATTTGCTCTTTGCCTGTTTATTATTTTCTGTATAATGTGTCATATATCTTGATTGTTATGTCTGTGGCTACATGTGAATGCTCTTGTTGTGGTATGTAACTATACGCAATAAAGTGGATTGAATTGAATCTACATTGGATAGTAGATTCTTGCATGCATAATCAAAATCAGAAATTTGCACATTGTTCGCTCCGACCCAGAACGACATTTGCCAAACAAGAACATCCTCGTTTGACAGTGTGTCTGAGTTGTTTTTGGTATTGAACAGTTGAAGGTCCTCGTTAGACGTAAAATTATACGGTACCTTCACTCTTTAAAATCAGAAACACTGGGATGTATTATTCTCCATGGCCTATAGGTATAGGCCTAAAAAAACAGCACACTTGATCCTGACTTACTACTGTTGTTGTTGTTGAACTTGTTGAGATCAACATAATCGCTTTGTTGGAGGAGCTAACCCAGAAACTCTGGCTGTGATAGGTAAATTTAGGGTAAGGGGGCAGCAACAACAACCAAAAATAAAAAATAGACTCCTTAGCCGATTAACAGAAAAAGAGCTACGTAAACTGCATCTCCACAGTTGCCTATATAATACTGTGGTACATCTAAACAATACATTGTACAAGTGATCAAAACCACCAGGGTGATCAATATATCGGGCATAATTTGTCGATTTTTGGGTCACCACCAAAAGCGGCTACACAGTCAAAGTTTGTCGTGTCAAAAGAGGACACGTTCACTCGCCGGTGTATTGTGTAACGTTGAAAATGAAGTTCAAAAGAAGACAGTGGACTATCACATATCAACAAACATTGAATTATTATCTCCAAAATGCAGTTATCAGTACATAACTATGTAATCTAGCCATTTACCTCTTCTGCGCATTTGAATTCCCGAAGCAACCTCCCGCCAGCACCACGGCAATCGGCCATCTTTGACCCGATCAACAACGTGTGACCGAGGACCAGTACAACTGTGTGTGTAACAAGGGGGACAACCGATATACACTCCGACACACACCAATCCGATTTAAACCGATCAAGAGAGGTCTGACAAATTAATGAAAAATTCCACCAGAGGGCAGTTTGAAATCGACGATTTAAACGTTTTAACAGTGAATCCCAACCGAGGACGTCCTCGATTGGCGGCATGTCCTCGTTTCGAAGGTGTGTATACATCTGAATGTCCTCGTTTGCCACAAAATACATACGCACACACACACACACGCGCGCGCGCGCGCGCACACACACACACACACACACCCACACGCGCACACACACCCACACACACACACACCACACACACACCCACACACACACACACACGCACACATAGAGATCTGCCACATATGAGCTCCCACCACCAACACACCACACCACCAACACCACACACACCACCACCAACACCACACAACACACACACACACACACACACACCCACACACACACACACCACACAGACACACACACACACACACACGCACACATAGAGATCTGCCACATAGGAGTTCCCACCACCAACACCACACACCATCAACACCACACACACCACCACCACACACCACCACCAACACCACACAACACACACACACACATACACACACACACTCACACCCACACACACATAGAGCTCTGCCACATAGGGGCTCCCACCACCACACACCACCTCCAACAACACACACCACACACACACAGACACACACACACACACACACACACACACACACACACACACACCACACAAGCACACACACACACACACACACACACGCACACAGAGCTCTGCCACACTTAGGGGCTCCTATAGCTTACGAGGTGTGGGTGCACCAGTGTGTGTGTGTGTGGCGTGGCTGTGGTGGTGTGTGGTGTTGGTGGTGGTGTGTGATGGGAGCACCCCCTATTATTGGCAAATCTAATGCCGTGATGTTGATGTGCGTGTGTGTGCGTGTGTGTGTGTGTATGCGTGCGTATGTATTTTGTGGCAAACGAGGACATTCAGATGTATACACACCTTCGAAACGAGGACATGCCGCCAATCGAGGACGTCCTCGGTTGGGATTCACTGTTAAAACGTTTAAATCGTCGATTTCAAACTGCCCCCTGGTGGAATTTTTCATTAATTTGTCAGACCTCTCTTGATCGGTTTAAATCGGATTGGTGTGTGTCGGAGTGTATATCGGTTGTCCCCCTTGTTACACACACAGTTGTACCGGTCCTCGGTCACACGTTGTTGATCGGGTCAAAGATGGCCGATTGCCGTGGTGCTGGCGGGAGGTTGCTTCGGGAATTCAAATGCGCAGAAGAGGTAAATGGCTAGATTACATAGTTATGTACTGATAACTGCATTTTGGAGATAATAATTCAATGTTTGTTGATATGTGATAGTCCACTGTCTTCTTTTGAACTTCATTTTCAACGTTACACCGGCGAGTGAACGTGTCCTCTTTTGACACGACAAACTTTGACTGTGTAGCCGCTTTTGGTGGTGACCCAAAAATCGACAAATTATGCCCGATATATTGATCACCCTGGTGGTTTTGATCACTTGTACAATGTATTGTTTAGATGTACCACAGTATTATATAGGCAACTGTGGAGATGCAGTTTACGTAGCTCTTTTTCTGTTAATCGGCTAGGCCTAAGGAGTCTATTTTTTATTTTTGGTTGTTGTTGCTGCCCCCTTACCCTAAATTTACCTATCACAGCCAGAGTTTCTGGGTTAGCTCCTCCAACAAAGCGATTATGTTGATCTCAACAAGTTCAACAACAACAACAGTAGTAAGTCAGGATCAAGTGTGCTGTTTTTTTAGGCCTATACCTATAGGCCATGGAGAATAATACATCCCAGTGTTTCTGATTTTAAAGAGTGAAGGTACCGTATAATTTTACGTCTAACGAGGACCTTCAACTGTTCAATACCAAAAGTCCTATATCTAAACAACTCAGACACACTGTCAAACGAGGATGTTCTTGTTTGGCAAATGTCGTTCTGGGTCGGAGCGAACAATGTGCAAATTTCTGATTTTGATTATGCATGCAAGAATCTACTATCCAATGTAGATTCAATTCAATCCACTTTATTGCGTATAGTTACATACCACAACAAGAGCATTCACATGTAGCCACAGACATAACAATCAAGATATATGACACATTATACAGAAAATAATAAACAGGCAAAGAGCAAATAAAATAAACTGAATGCTGCAATATTCTTTATAATTCCTATCTGCAACGTTTTGGTGAAAATATCAGCTGATACTTTTTTGTGTAATTTTCTTTCAAAGTTTGAATAAATACATCCAAAATTAAAGAAATTTGTCAATACTGAGCTGGTTATTTTCTGGCCACCATGATGTTTTCTCAACGTTACAGTACAAGCTTACGGCCTGGCCACACAGCGCAGAGAGTTAAAAAAACATGGCAGGTATTGGCGACTTAATCTGATTTTGCTTATATATAGTTGAAACGTGGACAGAAAGTTACACAAAATAGGTTAAGATGATTGATGTGCTCAATGAAATGTAATTGTATCAGCTGATATTTTGACCAAAATATCGTGGATAGGAAGGGTGTTACAGACAGTAGATTCTTTTATTGTCAGAATTGACCCAGCAGGCACTCGACATTGATTCAACGCAGAAAGGAGATGTTCGGTTTGACCGTATTTTTTTCCTTAGTGTGTTGCGTTCATAAACCGAAAATATAATTTCCTCTCGTTTACTTTCAAAGTTATTAGCTTGAGAGAGAAAATACTGATTTTTCATATTCTCAATTTTCACCGAGAATAGATTTGTCAAAAAAATATTACGAGTATTAGAAAATAAGCATTTGTTTGTTTTTGCAATTTTTGGCGATATTCTTGAAGGGAATTCCATTCATATATAAAATATGACACCTTTAACCAAAACGAATCTTACATATCGAAATGCGGTGGATTTGATCCAAAATGATACTGAAGAATCGTTCTGGTTAAAGGTGTCATATTTTCATGATATTGAAATATGCCAAAACGCTTGTAATGTTCTGAAAGGGTGTGGTTCGCCGCCATTCGGCACATGATTCCTCATTTTGATAATTGTAACAGCTGCTTGGCCGAATGGTTACAGTGTCAGACTACAGATTGAAAGTAAATCAACATTTTGGTTCGAATCCCCAAATACCCGAAAAAAAAATTTCCCATTTTTTTCTTTTTCTCTCATCTTCATCATTTTGGACTTTAAAGTGAAATAAAGACAGCGAACCCATAACGCACATAATCCCTTATTTTATTATAATTCGTCAATAGAATTGCACACTAGCAACACCACACACAGTCAGTATTTGAATATTCTGACGATCCAGCAGAGCAAAAAATTAATTGTTAAACATATATAATTTCGTCTTAGGGCAGCGGAAAGTTGTAACTATGAATTGAAAAGTTATAAGGTTAAACTTGTCTTATATCAAGGCCTTTATTAAGAAAATGACCCTCAACAAGTGGTGACGCTTGCTTTCCCAATTAATTATGCATGTGCCAATGGTAACCGTATGAGAATATGAACCAGAATTTCCCATCTGACTGGCCTCGCCTCTGACAAAGAGTTGGGGAATACCTGAGCATTACGTCACAATTTACCGGCCGGCTCGAAGCGAGACAATAGAGCAGCAGAGAGCGGCTCTGAAGGGAAAAATATCCATCTAAAGCGAACACCTCCTTTGTTAGAAATTAAGTCCCAACGTCGATTTAACATGCATACAATGTAGATACAACGTGTGACATTGGGTGGATATAACAGATTAGTGTCACTGTTCAAAAAGTTTCAATATCTCGGAGATAACAAATCACAGTAAGCGGAAAATTTACACACATATTATAATTCAGGCTAAGTATATGCAAACCTGGTACTTGAATGAAAATATGAGTAAAAACATTGTTATCGTAACTTTTGTATAAATTTTTTGCACACAAGATACCACTTCTAATGAAATATACCTCCAAATTTGTGTGAGAAAGCAGGATATTTATAAGCTCTTGTAAGCATAGATCTGTTGGTACCTAGTTCAGATGAACAAATATTGCTCATATGACTTGCTAACAATCAATTTGCACATAGTTGATGTGAAGTAGGCCTACATGCAGTTTATCCTCAAAACTGGATATTTTGAGTGAGCTTACATGCATAACCAATCTCAGTAAACTCAGATATATTATCACGGAATATTATATCTGACTGCATCTAGTGCGAATTTGAAACTACATTTGTTAGCCAATCAGGTGGCTAGCTTGGTACAGTTTCATCATGGTTTACCTGGATTGATGTATAACGACAAACAGGATACTGGTATTCTTGGTTAATGTAGCTCTCTAGTCATGTTAATGGTATTGAATCGGAGTTTTGAAAAAATTGACCACAAAAATTAAGATCTTCTGCACGGAAAATTTCACAACATGGGTTTTCAGCCATCTTTTTATTCAAATATTCACCGGTTTATCATGTTCAGCATATTATTGCTCTAGGAAACCTAAATAACGTGTGTGTTAAGTTCATCTTTCTGTGATTTGCTATCTCAAAGCCATTGAAAACTTTTTTACAGTGACATCAATTTGTTACAACAACATTACACTAGCAAACCCTTAATGATTAGTTGATTGGCAGACGATATTTATAGCATAACACAGACTGTGGTATACTATGGTCTGAAGCAGTTTGGATCGTTGTTTCATACATGCAGACTTGGATTATATCTTCAATCTCGAAACCCAGATGCATCACATCCCCTCATAAACAACCTACATGTAATGCAGGAGTCAAGCGAAGCCCCTGTTTGCGAAAATGTAGCGGTTTGATGCTAAATCTGATCCAATTATTTTTAGTATTTTAGGACATTTTCTTGATAAAACAGACGGACCCATCCAGCATGGATGGGTCCGTCCCGTGGGGATTTGTGAACTAGCGCCCTCAGAAAAAGCACCAAATCGCCAGAAATAATGCGAGCCGCCTAAACAACTCGACCACCTTGAGCAGCTTTCTCAGAAGAGGAAGTTCGGAGAGTTGGATCTTGATTGCGTACACCCATTTCCCTTCTGATAGACAATGTTTGTATCCCCCCCCACTGGACTGACCCATCCAGCACTACATGTAGATTCATTTTATGCCTTTAAGAACATGTCATCCTAAAAATAATCGGATTAAGATTAAGATTTAAGTTCAAATCCTCAGGGGACTGACCCACTCAGCGTCTGTGTCTGTGCTTTACCAAGAAAAATGTCATCCTAAAAATAATTGGATTAATATGTTACACACTTTTTAGGCATTAGTATATATATTATATATCTGAATTAAGTCAGGCTTTAGGTAACAACTATGGAGTACTTTTCTAATGTTACAGAGAGACAAAAGAGACTCCTGTAACTTGCAATATTGGTTTACATGGTATCAGTGCTGCCAGTTTAATCGTTCATGTATTCCTCCACTTTGATTGGTTGATGCAGATGAAAACATACTAGAATAACTGGGATTACCCGCCCAAGTATCTGGAGTTAGCGTTTTTCGTGGCCATAATCGAAATAGTTTGATAAAAAAAAAGTGAAGGGCACTGCAGTAGTGACAAAAATAGTGAAATTATTGATGAATATTTTTATGCTCATAGTATGAGTACATGTGGATAGTTCTGTACATACATATTCGGGGATGTTAATCTGTGATGCAATCAGAGTTAT